>JBBMEG010000001.1:622061-669343 GCA_037832605.1 Cyclanthera cordifolia | reverse complement strand
AGAGAGAAGGTTGTAACTCCTATTTTTATAATAAAGTTCTTCTATCCTTGCCCGTGGTTTTTACCCTAATCTATTTAAGGGTTTTCCACGTAAAATCGTTGTGTCATTCTTTCTTTTCTACCTCTTCATTACTATAATTATTATTCTCAATCTATTTTAAGCTGCGACCCTGCTCTATTCGATTTAAATAATTCTAACATGAGATAGTAATGGTAGATTATATGATGAATGATAAGGATTGTTCCACCCGTTGTATGTTGTCGATCAACCTTGTGCATGAATGACAACTTGAATGCATCAAGTTTCTTGAACAAAACCCTTTCTCTTGTTACTGTGCACTTTTATCGTCGTTCGATTTGCTTCCTCCTTCTGAGTTGAAGGTGATTCTAGCGATTTCAAGCCAGAATCATCGATTCTGACTTATTGAGCCTTGATTCAGCGTTCAAATAGAGATCGGCCTCGAATCCTTGAAGACAAGATAAGTTCTTCTCTTTTTAATCTTTTGTCTTCTGTTACTTTCTTTCTTCAGTTTTATATATTGATCGTTAACTCTTTATTTTCTTGTATGTGAGATATATGCATGAATCCAAAAATAAAAACATGAGAGAGTAGAGTAAGAGAAAGAGACAAACAAATTTATATGGTTCTGGTATTTAGCCTACCTCCACGGAGAACACCAGGTATCTTTTTTATTTCTGTTCATCATATTTTTCTATATATTCACATCTCTACGACTACTCCTTTAACTAAGTAAAAGTATGTATAATTTATACAAGCTTATGTAGAGCCTTAGGTGGTTAGAACTATAGGTGATTAGAAGCTTGTTACAAGAATTGGCTATGAAGCCGTTTTAGACATATGTTGTCTTTGTACTCTTGGTAGTGTAGGAACAGAAAACAACAACCTTAAATACTTTACTCAAAAAATCTCTCATAATGTAAATAGTATTAACCAATTTATTTTCATTCACGTAACAATGCTATCTAAAGCTTTAAATTTCACGTAATCCAAGTTTAATGTTCAACTAAATGAAAATAAAGTCGAAGTTAAAAATTGTGTTTCTGTAAAACAAATAAATAATAAAATACAAAAAATGAGAGATAGTCCCACATCGACAAGAAAGATTAAAATGTGTCATAATATATTCTTAACTCCTCATTCATACTATCGGCCGTGGAAGGAAGTGATTGGGCCATTAATCCTTTGCTGTATGTGGGCTCAGGAAAGTCCCCGGGCCTCCTCTGCAGAAATGCAGTCCTGGAAACAGGTTATCCTTCGGAAAACCCAATGATTTGGGCTGAGACACGTGTGGAGCCTAATCATTGGGTCCGAAGTCATAATTGGCCAGTTTACACAGTTATTCACTTCCCACTTCGGTGGGGATAACAGAACGGGGCTTACGCTTCTGCGGCTAAATTTTTTCCATTTTTAAAGTAATTTGTTTCAAGTAATTTCTTCACATTTTTACCAGGAATGACATTATAGAACATTCTCATAATTCTAAAATGTACACAAATTTATCAAAGCACTTCTAATTTCTCTCAAGTTTATGAGATGGGAGTTAATGGGAGTTACCGTACTTCTCTACGTGAGATTTACTTCTCTTAATTCATAAGAAGATAGTTCAACATTGGTGGTTTATTGATTTAATTAAACGTCATTTTTACATAATTATTAAATACATAGTTGATAAAGATAATTAGTTTAATTATTGGATTTTTAGTTTTGGTAAAATTGGTTAGGAGGTTTTATAACTATCTCAGTTATATAATATGTTGTCAAGCCTATAATTTTCATGTGCACCCACTTTTGTTATAAATAACTGGTTCCATTACATGCATAATCCTAAACTTATGGTTTACTTACAAATTGAGAGAAAATTGCTTAATTGTATTTAAAGTTTGGAAGGAAAATTACAAAGAGTAAAGTGGTGTTTGAGAAAAAGAGAAGGAAATGAAGGGGCTTTTGGGTAATTACACCCAAAATTTGAAGGAGAGAAAGTAAAAGGAGGAAAAATCACTCCCCCTCCTTGGCGACGTGGCCGGTCATCGACTATTCTCCTTTATGACAATCAAATAGGTGTATTCTTTTTCTTTTTTTTTTTCTTTTGTTCTTGTTTTTTCAAAATAATTTTCTTTGGGCAATTTTATTAGATTCAAATTTGTAATACTTGTATTGTATCTAGAATATTGAAATTATTCTTTGTATAAATTCTCTAATAAAATTGCCTCACCTAGATACGTACCGAACCACGTATCTCCCGACTTTCATTTTTCGTGTTTTTTCCTTCTGATTTAGAGATTATATGGTTGTTGGAAATTTTATCTGATTGCATAAAATCAGTACATAAGCTTGTTTGTCCATAATTTCATTAGGGTAAAAAATCACAAAATTGATATATGCTTAGAGGAGGTCGAAATCGAATCTTGCAACAAATTCATATGTTCATAACATGTTCATAACACATGTGTCAAAAGTGAAAGAGAAAGAAGAATAAAAAAGCTTGAAAAAATACAAGCAACCAGTTATAGATCACAAAGGAAAAAACCAATATCTTCCATTGAAGCAATTGATAAAATGCTTCAATATCAACAAAATTTCTCAAGAGGTATATATTTTCAATCTCATTAAGATTCAAATACGACTAGTGATAATTATGTTATGTATAAAATATCTAACACAAAACCTATGAAGGCTATATATATTAATGTATAAAATATCATTCTCAAAGCGATGAGTGATAATCATGTTATTGTTAGGCTCATTGTTATGATAATTTGTATCAAACTCTTTTATTCTTTTGTTCTTGGACATAAATCAACATAACTCTATCTTATCCATTGAAGAGGGAATCCTCAATAATGAAATTTGGAGGAAGAAGAGGGCGTTCTCACCACTGTTCATATTGTGATATTTGAGAAACCCTAAACTCATTTAATAACCCCACCCATTAATCAATTTATCCTGTTTGTCAAGGTGGAGTTTTTTTTTTTTTTTTTTTTTTTTTTTTTTTTTTTTTTGGAGTACAATAAAGAGGAATTGGGGATTGTTATCTAAAATGAAATAAAATTAAAAGTTAAAACAAAATAGTATTTTAGTCTTTTAATTTTTAATTAAGGAAAAATCAACTTTTCCAAAAGAAAAAAATTGAAAGTAATAACTATTTACGTTAACCACGGATAATTATTTTGTTTTTTGTTTTTTGTTTTGAGAATTGAAATCTATAATTATTACTCTAATATCTAATTTTTATTATTTTGATATTTTTATCTTATTTATATATTTAAAAATCAAATCAAAATTTAAAAGTAAAAAAAAAAAGAACTTTCAAATATTTGATTTGGTTTAAAGAATTTAATTAAAATTCACAAACTTACTTAAAAGAAGATGAAACATAAGTAGAGAAATTAAGTAAAAATTAACTTAAATTTCAAAAACCAATAAATGGTTATTAAATGAGGTTTTAATTATTTTTTTTTTCATTTTAAAATATAAGTTTATTTTGACTAAAATTCTCCACCATAACTTTCCTATTATCTCGAGAGAGTAGATAAATTCTTATCAAATAATTAAAAAAAGGGTATTGAAAGATACTTCTTTTAATTTTCAATTTTTAATTTGAATTTTAAAAACAAAAAATAATATCCAAATAAAAAAACTAAAATAAATTTAGTTGTTATATGCTTAAATTTTAAAAATATATTTGGTCCCTAGACTTTCACCGTTATTTTATTTGAGTCCATGAACTTTCAGAATTTTAGTATTTAGATTTGAAGTTTGTTCCAATAATATTTTAAAAAATATTTAAATAGAAGGAACACTAAAGTCAATAATAATTTAACCTTTTAAAAGCAGACCGATTTTCAAATTGAAAAGAGGAAAAAGAAAAGTTGAATTAAAAAAAAGAATATTCCAACTCCAAAGCATGTTTGATCACTCAGGAGTTCACTAAATTTTGTGTGGTGTGAAATGGAATCAATGGCATCTTGTGACGCACTTGCTTACGTTATCATGCATATTCTATAAATATTTTCAAATTCATTAAAAAAAAAAAAAATTATTTCAGTTTTCTAAAATATTAAACTGAATGATTCAATATTATTTTCAAATACCGAATTGATCAATTAGATCGGTTCGATTTTGTTGATTTTCAATTTTACCTTTGACCGGTAGTTGGTTGGTAAAAAGAATCATATCATTTTTTATCTTCAAGCAGGTACCAAACTTATTATTTATACAAAATAAATAATAATATTCTCGAACTTGGAATCTTGAGGAAAACATACCTTTAAAACAAGCTATCAACCAACTGCTCTATAGTTGAGTATGACTAAATATGCCATTCTATTTGATAAAATTTTAGATTTTGCTTATTAGGGTGGATTCATTAAATTTATTTGGGTCACAATTAGATAGTTTTTAGAGATTGACTTTTATATTAAAAAAATAAATAAAGGCACACATAATACAATTTTAATATATAGATTAAGATATGATTGAAGTTTATTTTTCATTAAATGAAAAACTAATAAATTTCAAAATTTTGGAGATGACTAGTTTTCTTCTTTTCTTTTCTTTTTTTTGAAATTGAAGTTTTGCTCTACTACGAGACAAACACGTTCGTCTCTAGATCAGACATTGAAACACATCAAAGTAATGAAAATCACTGCCTTACTTTTATTTTAATAAAAATCATTAAAAAATCAATCAAATTCAATTGATGGATACAAAAGATCTATGCCAATGCCTATCCATGACATTAATTATTAAAGTTTTGTTGGCCTCTACGTGAAAATGTTACACATCTTTAAATTTCAACGCATTAAATTTTAACGCCAAATGTTATCAGCCAAGAGAAAAGTAAGATGCCTAATATATCAATAGAACGGCAACAATTAATATATTAACATATTAATTAATAATAATTAATAATTCAACTTCAATTCATACATTTACAATATAGATTTTTAGAGAATACAAAATTTAAAGATAATAATAAAGTAAAATAAATATACTCATATATAATTATGTTATAGATAAACAAATATTTTTTAAATTAATGATAAATTCGGGTTAACTCCGATTAAACAAATTAATTTTAAGTCAATTTAAGAATCAATCCAACTCCTAATTTTTTATTTATTTGAACTCAACCTAAATAAATTGATCCAATTGGTTAGGATTCTTTAAACACCCTGCGTCACTGATTTAATTCTGAAAATAGGTATTTGAGAAATAAAATCTAATTTTAAAATTATGGATTAATTTTTTTTTAGAAATAAGAAAAAGCAAGACTCGACATTATTATTAAAATACAGAGTAGAATTCCATTTATGTTTCGCTTCTAAATTTTTCGTTCTCTTTAAAATTCTTCAATTTCTTCATCTTCATCATCGCATTCGCTAATAAACTTCCCATTTTCTTTCTCTGCAACTCTTTCTCCATTTCCATGTCGATCAGCAAAGGCCGACAGCTCCATGTGTTCATGTTCCCGTTCATGGCTCACGGCCACATAATCCCAATGGTCGACATGTCGAAACTCTTCGCTTCTCGCCCCGACGTCAAGATCACCATCGTCACAACTCCTCTCAATTCCATCTCAATTTCTAAATCAATTCACAATTTCAATCCTAAAATTGAGCTTCTCATCCTCAAATTCCCTTCTGCAGAAGCCGGCTTACCGGATTCTTGCGAAAACGCCGACTCACTTCCATCCCGTGCTTTTATCCCAAACTTATTCGCCGCCGCCGCCATGCTCCGACCATCTTTCGAGGAAGCTCTGTTTCTCAATTCCCCAGATTGCATCGTCGCCGACATGTTCTTCCCTTGGACAAACGACGTCGCCGCCAAATTTGGAATCCCCAGATTGATCTTCCACGGAACTAGTTGTTTCTCTCTGTGTGCTTCTGAATTCGTAAGAATTCACAAGCCTTACATTCATGTTTCTTCAGATACTGAGCCTTTTCGAATTCCTTATCTCCCTGGAGATATTGAGATTACTAAAATGAAACTCCCTGCATTTTTTCGTGAGAATGTGGAGGACGAATTCGGAAAAATTATTTCTGAAGCTAAAGAGTCGGAATTGAATTGTTATGGGGTTGTTGTGAATAGTTTTTACGAGCTGGAAACAGAGTATGCAGATTGTTTCAGAGATGTCTTGGGAAGAAAGGCATGGACGATTGGCCCGCTTTCGTTATACAATCAAGAAATTACGCAGAGAGGGAAAGAATCCGCCATTGACGAGCTTGAATGCTTGAAATGGCTCGATTCGCAAGAACCCAATTCGGTTGTGTATGTATGTTTTGGAAGCATCGCAAAATTCAAATCTACGCAGCTGAAGGAAATAGCAATTGCGATTGAATCATCCGGGAGAAATTTCATTTGGGTAGTGAGAAAAGGGAAAGAGGAGGAAAAAACAGAGGATTCTGATTGGTTGCCGGAAGGATTCGAACAGAGGATGGAAGGAAAAGGGTTGATTATCAGAGGATGGGCGCCGCAGGTTTTGATATTGAACCACCCGGCGGTGGGTGGGTTTGTGACGCACTGCGGTTGGAACTCGACGCTTGAAGCGGTGGCTGCCGGCGTTCCGATGGTGACGTGGCCGGTCGGCGCCGAGCAGTTTTACAATGAGAAATTGGTGACGGAGGTGTTGAAGATTGGAGTTGGAGTCGGGGTTGAGAAATGGGTGGCTGGTGTTGGAGATTTCATCGGAAGGGAAGCTGTGGAGAAGGCGATTAGGAGATTAATGGCGGAAGAAGAAGGAGAAGAAATGAGAAACAGAGCATCGGAATTTGCAGAGAAGGCGAAGATAGCGATTGAGAAAGATGGATCGTCATATACGAACTTGGATGCTTTAATTGAGGAGTTGAAATCTTTAACTTCTTAGTTTAATTATTTTTAATTAGTTCTCTTTGACTTCCACTCCTTAGGATATAATATGTTCCAAATCTTCTCCTAAGAATTAGTTTTCTATTACTGTTTTTTCATCATCCTCTTATATTATTTAGTATAAAAATTCTAAGAGAGAATCCAAAAAAACATATTTAAAACTGGTTTATAATAATTATATTCTTATATTTTAAGAGCCTCTAGTCGTATTTGGTGTAAGAATTAGAATTATGTTTAAAACGATTAAGTTAATCTGTGTTTAGTAGACATGTTAAGTTAAGTCGTTGTTTGGTTCTAGTACTGAATTAAAGTGAGTGTTAAGTTAGTTTATTTTATCTATCGGTTTCATAATTTTTATTATACTAGAAAAGATTATCATTATTTATTAACGTAAGTGAAATTAGATGGAATGTAACGTAGATAAGTAAAATTATAATTATTTCCAATTTATATAAACAAGGAAGAAAATAAAATTTTGAATATATGTACACATATATTTATATAAATTGATGGTGAATCATATATACATAATTATGTTACAAAATTTACCATATTTTAAAGAGGTTATCATTGATGTAGATTATGGAATATTATTTTTGGTGAAATATGACTTCAAATATAATTAGTTTGTAATAGCTAATGTAAAATGGAAAAACTGCACAATCATTATTAATTTTCATAATTAACCTTCTAAAATTAGATTAATATTCAAATTTAACTCATAAGTTAAATTTGAGAGAAAAAAATGGAAATGATAATTTAAAATAGTATATATTTTACATAATGTGAGGTCCAAATCTAATTCTCAGAGCTTATTTGAATAAAAACACTAATCAATAATAAAAAAAGCAACATTATTAATTTAAAAAAAATTAAATTTATTATTCATCTTTTTTTTATTTTAACAAATCATCATCTTCTCCCACTTGTGAAATCCACTCATTGCATGTCTTGTCCTTCTCCTTTATGTCTTATTCAAAATCAAACACCAAGCCATTAGCTAAAATCATTTCCATTAAAATTTGAAATGGAATAATATATAGTCCCCTTTATGTCTGTATTGTTGAGGATCTCGATTCATATTTATGAAAGTAATAGACATATATCTTAAAATTAATTGACAATGAGAAAATAGCACATTATCTCTTAGAATGCTTGGGAGATTCCCCACCTCATCAATATAGGATATTATGAGATCCTCAACACCTCTGAACCACGTACAACACCAAAGTTCTAACTCCTTTTAAATTTTGTACTTACAAGGAAAAATAAAAGAAATACTAAAACTTGTTTGTTCAACATCTATTTGGATTTTGGGTTCATGAGAGGAAAGAAGAGGAAGGAAAAAGAAGAGAAAATTGAGTAATTTAATATATTAGTTTGAGGCTTGATGCTTTAGAGCGGTTGATTTTTTTTTTTTTTTTTTTTTTTTTTTGAGATTTGTAGTTCAGAGAAACGGTTATTTTTTTTTTTTTAAAAATTGATATAAAATTTAGTTTGAAGTTTGATGAAATGTTTGAAAGGAGAAATCATCACAATTTTTATTCAACTTTTCCTCTATCTCCTCCAAATCCGAACACCCCACTAAAAATGATAACCCTAAACCCTAATTTCAATTTCTATTCCCAGTACTTTTTGTGGTAACAACTGGTCATAATGTTTATCGAATTAGTGAATTACCTTGTGGTAGGCTAGAAATTGTTTGAGAATTGATAATTTAAAAAAGAGAGGTAGGAAAAACTATATTTTAGATGATATTAATATAAATTTTTGAATTGAAATTTGATGCGATGTTAGAGACAAGTTGAGTTAGTAAGAGATTGTGATGTATTAAAAACAAACATAAAATTCAACTCCTTCTCTTCCACTCCTCTTCTTCTCCTTCAATCCAAACAAGAGGAAAGCACATATCCATGAATAGAAGGATCTGCAACAATTTACATACAAAGGTATATATATCCACACATATTTACAGTTCAATGTCATGAACCACCATCTTTTTAACTTACAAACTACTTGACTTTTTCAATGATTTAAAGAATTTAATCATAGGATCATACACATCTTCCTTTGCTTTCACACTCAAAATGAAGTCTACATGTCCATAATTTTCAAGGTACACCAATTCTGGTTCCGACTTCATCCCCTCGATGGTGTGCTGCAGATCTGTCCAATCTGACAACTCGTCGTTGCCACCATATGCCATCCACACCGGCAGCGACTTCGGGATACGACCCAGATCGAATGCAGGAGGTGTCCTTTGACCGTACACTCTAATATTCTTTATCAAGCCATAGTCATACTTGGAGAATGTCCCCTTGCGAATCACTGCAAAACGAAAGGAAAGAAGTTAAAAGAATCTGTCTCGGACAACCTCCCGTTCGTGAATGGAGGAAAGAGAAAAGCATACTCCCACCCAGGTTATCAAATTGTAAAGTTGATCACTTCTTCAAAAAAAAAGTTGAGTCAGGACATTACTGTACATTTACAATCACAGCTTTTCTGTTCTTATGGATTAGAACCTATAACCTCTTGGTTATCGAGACATAATTTATAAAGCATGGACACTTCAAAATAGGAAAAAAAATCCATGTCAAACACCCACGCATTCTTCGGGACATTTCTCGCCATTTTACGTTTCCTTATTTTTTTGATAATCGGACACATCTTGTAAATATGTGTAGCCTTAGAGTCCAAATGTTAAAAGTTCAAATCCAAAATAATTAATGTTATACTTAACTAAATAATAAAAAGGTAAAGAAAAGGTAAGATAAAAACGAAAAAAGTCATCTCTCATTTATCACAAAAAACCAACCACCTTTCCCAATTCTTTCATGAAAAGTATGCGTCTTCATCTTCTAAAATATTCGTTTGCCGCCACTTCCGGCGGCATTCCTAATCGACACCCATTGTAATTAACTTGATATTATATGTTTCTTTAGTAGAGTACATTTAGTAGTTAATGTTGAATTTACGTATTTACTAAAAAAATTTAGCATGTCTTCGTTGTATCTGTTTCCTAATTTTTTTTAAAAATCGCATATAGTCGTGTTCTATCGTGACTGCATCGTGTCCCGTGCCCGTGCTTCATAGGTCATAATCATATGAGCTGAACAGAACTGTCTGTTCAGTTATTTGGGAAAAGTAGAGTGATTAAAAATACAGCCTTCCAAACCTTTGATATGAATATCATAATACATTCTTGTACAACCTTCCTTCAAAAAGTTAAGTGAGGAAAAAGATAAGCTTTGTTCATTTTAAGGGGGTTTCTTGAAAGAGTTTAAGAATGTATGATGTGAAGTTTCACGATCGATCACAAGGGAATACTAAAAATAAACTTCCCATCGCAAAAGTTCAGGTAAATTTTTATAGATCCATCATAGTCATAGAATAATAGAACATAAAGTTGAGAGATATTGCATGAGCGTACTCTGGAAAAGGTGATGCAGGTTTTTTGTTGACGATGGATGCGGTTCGTATTCAAAAAATAAGTCAAAACGTGAGCCATTGATGCAACAGTTCTCTCCTGCACCATTATAAGAAGGTCTTGTAAGGAAATTTAAGTGCGCATTTGAATAGATTGAACATTCAAACCAACGTCTCAATAAAGAATAAAGCAATGTTTCCTCCAGTTATTCCACTCAACAATTCATGATTGATTTTCTTTTCTAGTTGTACTAAGTTTTTTTTCCGAGTACAAGAAGAAACTTGATAATATAAACTATGACATTTTATTGAGTACTAAAATATAAATTTACCTGCCAAGGGCACTTAATCCTGAAAATGATATACAGTGTAGCATACAAAATTAAGGTTCAATAAAGGGATGAAAATGCATTTTGAGACGTCAAATAAGAGCCTCAGCGGCATTAGTGTAGATCGGATGATCAAGAAGTTATAGTTCAAATCTCCCCACCTCAAGTTGTAATCTCAAATAAATAAATAAATGCTGAGATTCCTATGAAGTTGCCCTATGATTATAGTCGGAGGGTCAACCATGTAAATCGATATGTTCATAATCCCACGTTCTCTTTATTTTTTTTAATTGTTGTAATGATTATTCAAAACAACGCAGATAGTGAAGGGAATTACAAATGAGCTTAGCAAGTTAGTATCTCATTACAAAAATCGGACTTATAGGAGCTTGATGGCATCAATATGATATAAAATGGATTCACTTGGTAATATTTTTGTGGGAGACTATAAGGGGTATCTTGAGGATGGTAGTAGTAAGAGTATTAATGGTAATTAGCTAGTCTTTGTTATAAAAGGAAGGGTAGAGCTTGTAGAAAGGGGTGTTGAATTTTGGCAATATATTAGAAGAGAAATTCTTCCACATCACAAGATGCAAAGAAGTAGTGTGCTCCAACCACTATAAAAGGAGAATGAGGTTTTGGATTGAAGGCATCCCAATGGAAAGGCTCGATTAACTTCTGCAGTTGTTGAAAATTCTCCTCATAAACTAAAGATCGGAAGAAATAAAAGGAAAATTTATTTCAATATAAGAGAATGGAGAAGGAACTAGAAGAGGTAATTTGGTAGGGTCTAGAAAACGCTAAGTATGGTCTAGTCTTTTGAAAGAGGGAGAGGGAGAGTCGTGAAACCAGTGCAACAATCAAGAAAGATAAGATCGGAAAGAGGCGATCGAGAAGAGAACAGCATGCCTTGTGTCAAAGGATTCTAAATTCAAGAATGCAAAAAAAAGAAACCATTTTACCAACATATTAAATAGATAGGGAGAGGGAATCATCAGCAGAAGGCATTTTAACAACTATCTCCCATTAAATGGCTTGGAAGGAAAAGAAAAAAGAAACAAGAAGTGTTTTTCAGTGAGAGAACCTGTAATTGAACTTAGAATATTGATGCAGTTAACGAGCCGATCACAAAGATTATCTAACAGGACTGTTCCCCAATCGCTGAGGAAGAATATAAAGACATAGACATTAGTATTATTAACTATGTTGATGCTTCAAATACAAACTAACAAAATCAAAATTGGACATAGCAAGCCAACCTTTTAAAGTTAAGTTCATGAAATCCCGTGGCAAGAATTAACTGCAGAGAAAAATATATGTAATAAGCTTGTTACTGTTGGTAATAAAATAAAAGCTAATCCCAAACCACAAGCAAGGAATACCGTATCAAGATGTGTGTCAACCATTAGACGTACTAATGGAGCAGTGACATGGTCCAAGTACGAAATGGGGCTTAGAAGAGCAGCTGCTTCAACTTTCTTGGCAATGTCGGGTTGGGTAAGAGCAGCAAATGACATGATTGTTCCCTGTGAACAAAGGCAAAGGTTGGCACGGCTGCAAGCAAAAATTTAAATAAAAATCTTATAAAAGAAAAGATACGAGACCTGCGAATGGCCAACAATATAGACTTTTCTGCTTGTCAATAAATTTATGTAGTCAATCATTTCTGCAAAATCATATAGAGCCAAATCTTCCCAACTCCAATTCCAAAATTCCTACAATCAGGACATACTAGAGTCGGAGACAGAAGAACAGACTAAACATATGCAATTTATGTAAACATTACTTTCAAGATTATACTAATCTGCTTTTGAACCAGTAATCCACCAAAAAATATAGTGCAGAGATTTAAGATGATCTATCCTGTAACTGCTAAACTCCACAAACCTCCCTGATTTGTTTGAATTTTTATAATTGACTGCATGATTCTTTCCGCCCAAAGCATTATGCAAGGATGAGCAGCAGGAAAGTTGTATCATTATTAAAAATTCTAGACACATGTCATGCACCCACAACACAGTGAAAAAAATCTTGCTATTAATATGTTCTTTCTTTGCAGTTAGTTAACAACCTACCCAAGATATTTTATAATAAAGTAATCTACAAATATACCTTCTTATCCTCTGATAAGGATACATGCCCATGACTCCACCGTGTTCCACGCACATTTCCTATCCACACATCAAATCCATTATCTGCAAGAATAAAGCCTAGAGATTCTCTTGCTGAATTCAAGAACCATCCATCCCCTCCCTGCCGGCCCACCAATTCAGACAATGAAAGGTTTGGAAAGTTAGTGGTAGGAACCATTTCCCTTATTCGTGAACATGATCGTAGTCTTCAAAATGATTCAAAGTTTAAAAATATCTTGCTATTAATCTCCTAGAGGAATGAAATTTAAATGATATTAAGCATAAAACGTTGCATTGCACTAATGAACAAAAACTCAGAGAGACTATTTGAAATACTTTGAATTTGTAGCGAGTAGTGTTTTCATAGCTATTGTCTATTCTCGCCTATGGCCACGGGCCATGCACATAAAGGGAATTGCGCCTCTAAAGAAGGCAAAGCAAGTGCCTTCAATCAAACCATTTCCATTTCTTGCTATTTTGCGAATGGCGTCGCCTTTGCCTCAGACAAAGGCGTGCACCTAGTCAACATTTTTTAAAAAGTTAACCGATAAGAACCAATTTCTATTGAATTGCAAAATAACCAAGATACAAACAAACCAAGTAATTGAAGGTATTTAGTACCTCCCATTCTTGAGAATACTCTTTAGGCTCATTACCAAATACCAAAATGAACAAAGTTCTTCCATACCTCCTCTATTTATAACCAAATTTTCTAACAAAATCTCTAACTAATAACTCATATATCCCTATATTAATCTTAATTCCTCTAAATGTCCAACCCTATCATCCTAATTCCTCTAAATGTCCAACCCTATTACTAACTTAATACCTACTAATAATAATAATTTAATTTGTGTTGTTCAACAATAATGTAATTTGTATGGTTATTATTCTTTTAATTTGTTTTTATACTATTCGATAAGAATTTTAAATTTTATGGTAGTAGGAATATGTTTTCTATATCAATTTATGCTCTAAATATAATATTTAACCATGCATTTATTTGTTGTGCCTCACTTACTTGGGCCTGGCCTTTTTTTCGCCTCTCGTCATGAGGCAATCAAAGTCGCCTTGTGCTTTAAAAACATAGCAAGAATTTGAAAATAATCCCATTTGGAGAGAGAGAATAAGAGGGCAGAAGATTGGATTAGCGGAAACACAAAGACACAGAAATTTAACGGTCTTTGGCTAAACTAGAGGTTGTACGACATTCATTCTACAAAAACAATTCTTTAAGAGAAAGTTGGAAAGTATGTTTGAGCTATTGGACGGTAGAAATTAAAGTTTATATTGACCTAAAATAGAACCCTCATAACTTTTTCATGGAGAATAATCATTTCACTCGCATATCAAGAGAGAATGTAAATAGGTATCCTTAATTGACTAGTAGATCGGCACTTGTGGAATTACAACTAGTCACCTTGTGACAAATTCGAGTGTACCAACTTTCTCTCCACACCCTTACAAACAACTTAACACAAGAAAATGCCTAAAAAACTGAACAAAAAGCAATACAAAAGGACAAACACATTACCGACTAAGTTGTAATCTCCTTCTAACTCCGTAACCGATGAAGTAAGTTGTAATTTCCTTCCAACTCCGAATCCAAACGCTTAAATACAGTTTACCAACTAAAACTGGAGGGCCATCTTATCAACATTTGAAAATTACAAAGTAAAGAGATACAAAGTCTTGATAGTACAACAAATATCAGCCATATTAAGTCCTTTCTTTCAAACAGAATTTTGAGAAGAGAAACAAACAAATAATATAAAATAAAGATCCAAAAACTCAGCCAATCTAGTTGAGCTATTGCTAATAAGGATATACCATACAAGAGCAAAAGCGATTCTTATAATTACAGTTAGCACAATTTAAAGAAGACTCACCATGAACAATCCATGGAGGAGCAAAATTGGAGGACCCTGTTGAGCTCTCAAAGCTCCATCACATGAAGATACACGTTGAAGGCCCAATAAAAATCCATCCTTCGTTTGAATCTAATAAATTCATAATAAAATCTCGTCCGTCAGTACCGCACAAACGTACTCAGGTATATCATTCACTATAACTATAAGTACAATTCACCGGCCCAGTCTGCAATAACGGATAACTTCCCTCAGATTTCAAGAGAATCGTACAAGAACACATAATTTAATCAAAATAGCAATTATACGGTAGAAATGCATTAAGCTCTGAGTAGCTAATCAGAAATCGATAAAATCAAAGCTCTGAAGCATTTAGAAATCCTGCATGTGAGATAAATTTATAATCCCGCTTCTCGTATTATCTCTATGCCAATACTTTCGTTCATTTACCGAAAGAACGATGTAAAAGCATCATTTTATCCAGAAACTCGACACAGAAACAAATCAAACCAGAACAAACATAGAATCAACAGATTCAATCATTCTCACCTAGGAAGAAGAGAAAAAAAAAGTATCAAACAAGAAGCATTACAGACAATTAGTTGACCAAATCCATTCCAATTTCTCGAGTCGAAACAGAGCGAAGAACATCAACACTGTACATTTCATAATTCAATCCTTCCACAAGTTAATCAACGAAACAATCAACAGTGAGAAGAGAGAAGCGCAATACCTTATGCTCCGCGCAAGGATAGCCAGCAGGGTGAACGAGTTGAGTGCACAAGGTCTTCTGTTCAGACAAAGAGCGAGGGAAAATGGAGTACTCTACGGAATGATCGGAGAAATCATCGGCGGAGAGGAGAAGGAAGAAGAAGAAGAGAGGAAATATGAGAGCTGGAAATGTGTTCGCCATATTCGAAACAACGATTGATCTTCCAAGTTCGAGTAACTTGAGCGAAATTAGAAAGGGATAACTGTTCATTGTATGTTGCTTTGGAAAGAGGGACAAAGAAGATGCTCTTCAACCGATCCCATTGGTTGGTGGTAGGGCGCACGCGCTCACTCGCTATCAAAAGAGCGTGGCCCTGTTACTTTAATTGATTGGATTTTTGTTTTTTAGGAAAAATTGGAGACTTAATTGAACAAAACTTGGTGTAATTAGAAATTTGAATTATTGATCAAGTAGATGTTAATATAACACTAGTGTTGAAGAGTGATAGTTTAGGTATGTCAGTATACACTCAATGATTATGAGGTAACGGGTATTCTAAATTGTTGTAAAAAAAATAAGATTTTTTTTTTTATATATTCCAATTTTTCTTTTTCTTTTTTTGATTAAAGACTGGTTGTTTACACAAATTAATAAATATTTTTTGCTATGATTGATTTAAAATTATTTGTGACGTGCATGGATTGGAGAATACATGTACATTAAGGAGGTTTGGATTGAGTATCTATAAAGTATTTAGAAGTAGTATTTACAAAATACTCCTAAAAAACTATATTTAAACTAGTTTTTGACTTCAATTATTACTTCTAAATACTTAAAATTAATTCTTATTCTAAATACTATTCTTAAAAATTACATCCAAATAAACATTTAACTTTAATCATTATTAATCATTATTTCTAAATACTCAAAATAAATTATTGTTCTAAATATTAATTCTAAATATTCTTAAAAAGTACATTCAAATAAATTTTTTACTGCAATTATTACTAATCATTACTTCTAAATATTCAAAATAATTGTTCATTCTAAATACTGATAAAAACTTCATTCAAATTTTTTTTTTTACTGTAATCATTACTTCTAAATACTCAAAATAAATCTTCATTCCAAATACTAATTCAAAATATTCTTAAAATCTCAATACAAACATTCCTAAAGATTTTGATAAGTACCCTTAATAAACACACACACTTTCGTAAGCTTATTGATATTTTCACTAGGCTTCAACAGTTTTCTGCTATGTATATACATGAAAAAACTCCTTTTGAAAAACTAAATATACATTAGATGAAAATAATAGGAATTCACTTGTCAAAAAATAATAAGAAGAAGAAATGAATATACGCAAAAAAAAAAAAAAAAAAAAAAAAAAAAAAAAAAAAAAAATCTAGCAATTCCCGTTTTAATTTCGACCATTTTTTAAAGTAATTTATACATAACAAAAAAAATTTAATTTTCAATGATTTCAAATAAAATAATAATAACAATTGGAGTTTATAAATTTTCTTTCCTTTTTTTATTATTGAAGAAAAATCTTTTTTGTTTATTTATTATTAATTCAATACTATTTTTTTTTCTTTATATATTTCTTCAACTTTAATATGTATTTCTTGCCTACCGTCATCGAACATGCCATTCGACGCTAGAGATGTGCATCGTTTTGTTAAAGTCATACACTCAACTATTTCTATTGTCGAAATGTCGTCGTTCATAATTTCATGGAGACATTAAACTTTACACGTTGAAGTCACACACGCTACCATTTTCTAGTTGTTATGTTTTTAGAGTGCGGGTCCGGCCGTTACATTAGAAGGCTACTTATTTAGGTATGCTACAAATGGAAGGTAATTGTTACACCAAAGCCATCTGTTTAGCTCAACAAATTTGTCCCAACAAGTGTCCTCAACATGCTCAATCTCTTTAACATCTCAACCATTTCTCACTTCAACAATTATTGTTAATGTAATTAATATAATTAATATTGATGTTTTACTCTATGTTTCTCCTTAATATGAAGGTCTATGTTTATCATGCTTTTCTTAATATGCAAGTCTAGTGTTTAAGAGTGTTGTGAAGTCAGTATTAATGTAATTAATATCAATGTGTTACTCTATGTTTGTCATGTTTTCCTTAATATGCAAGTCCAATGACAGACCTTTAGTTTTAAATTATTGTTTTAGTGTATCTAGTTAATTATGTTTCATTGTATTTTGTGTGGAACTATGTAGTCTTCACTGCATTTCTCAAATAATTTCTCTATAATTTCTCTCTTACAATGTTTATCTCTTGGGAGGTGTTAGGATTTTGAGGTTGAAGAGAGGAGATGAGAGAAATATGAGAGGAAGAGAAGAAAAAGAAGAAAATGACCAAAAGTACGTTTATATGGTGGCATTACCCACATGGATGAAAATTCACCCTATAATCCATGCGAGTAACATGAAACCCTATCATCTTGATCCTAACGATGATCACCGCAACACAACCCAAAGGCCTGGTGTTGACCTCAAACAGAAGGATGTCAAAGAAGTTGAAGAAGTCATAGACGAATGTTCAAGAAAAGGTAGAAAAATCGTACGAAAAGTTCAAGAATTCATAGTCAAATTGGAAGAACCTCCCTACGAATGAATCAAGCTAAGAAAAAATTGAAGACCTCAAGGCGTGGACGCACAAGATTGAAGAGTTCAAGAATCGCTAGTTGACAGATAGACGTCAACAATTTAACTGGGGGAGGATGTAACGATCATGTTTGTCCAGTGCGTGTTGCACGTGGCCGCATGCACGATTAGACCCCCTTTTATCATGGTTTCATAGTTTAGAACTTACTTTTCATGTTGTTGTTATTTTCTTTTAATTTTGAAATCGATGCCTCTTCACCATTTTGATATATAAGTCTGCTACATCAAAAATAACGGCCCAAAATGTACTATATGGGATATGACTCTAGAAGCTTTCTTCCTACCAAGCTATATGATGAATGCAAGCTAATTGATGTGGTCCTTGTTGTATCTTGGCATATATCCCTACCTTTAGAATTGAAGTTCTTCCTTAAACTTGATTTAAAATTTTATTATTTCAGTTATCAATAATTGATTGGAGGATTATTGTGTCAAGAGTTTAGTAATTCTCTTCAAAATAGTATTGGCTTAGCATCCTAACATTTAAATGTCTTTCATGGTAGTTTTGGTTTCAAAGAAAAGTGAAGAAAAATAAATAAATGAAATTTAATTATTTTCTTTATGTGATGGAACAATTTTCCAAACCTCTTCGCACGTACAACAAGGGGGAGAGAAAAGAGAGGACTTGTGTTTTGTTTTTTAAATATTTAAAACGCCAAAACCCTACTTTCCCTTCTTCTTTCTTTATTAAAAACGTGCACATTCCCCCTCTCTCTTCTTTCTCTTCTTTCTCTCTCTCTATTCTCTTCCTCTTCTCCCCAATCCAACCACCACATGCGGCTGCCGGCCGTTGTCGATGTCCTTCGCGTGAGCGCCGTTTCTGTAGTCGATCCGATTGTGGGTGAGATCTCTATGTTCTTATTAAATGAGTAAAACCCTTGGGTGTGGAAGTTAACCCTTGTTGTTAGTTTGAATATATAAAGTGTTGTACAAAATCTTGGGATTCTTAATATGTTTTTGTTAACAAAAAGGAAAGCCATAGGTGAGTTGATGTGTTGTAAAGAAGTAAAGAGTTGACTCAGTTCACTCAGTTGACCGAGCCAACCTCACCCATGGTATTGATTATTGACCCTGCCATGTAACTTTGATAACCAATCAAATAGGTGAAAAATGAGAGTAAACCTTTTGATTTTTAAGTGGGATTCATGATCGATAACTATAAAGATCGACACCTAAACTTGTGTGTTAGGAAATAAAGAGTTTTGACCAGCTTCGTTGGTCAACTGAGTTGACCGAGAATCGGGCCTCGAGAACCTGATTTTTGAAGTTATACCCATTTTTTGTATTTTCAACGTCCTGAGTACGTTTTTATGGTATTGGGTGCTAATTTTAACTAATTAACATTGTTTGGCCAGTTTTTGTTGGAGAATCTTCGGTGGGTCGTGGCTCGAGCAGCTGTAAGCAAACTTATGAGCTATTGACCAAGGTAAGGCGATTGCATTTTTAATCTGAGGTTCTTGTGAGTAATATATGAGCGTGCCTAGGGTATTTTGGGTGCATTACTGATTCCTGTAGTTGTTGCTCTGATTATTATTACTTGGCATCCTATATGAAAATGTTTGTTATGATTGATGCCCTGTGAATTGTACTGGAGACTCATGATAAATAAACATGTTACACAGGTTATCCTTGATAATCTGTTGAACACATAATGCAACCATATGTATTGTTAATGCATACAGTACAAGCACGCTACATGCATCTATTGAAGCCCCGGGTTGGTAGATCTCGAAAAGGGTTGCCCCGGCAGTCCCAATGTTGTTTATCACAGACCCGGGAAGGCAGATCCCGAAAAGGAATGCCACGACATCACAAAACTTCCTACTGAAGACCCAGGACGACATTATCCCACCTGGGTTACCCTGGTGTATCAAATTGACATCATGTACTTGCATCTTATTCACTATATTCATGTTTATATTGATCCCAAGTAGAGGATCCATATTGAGATTAATAACTCACCTTTATCCTCTGTGGATTTCCACAGGTACGCACAGACTTTATCAGGATGGTTGATCTGGAGCTGCAGAGACCATGAGCTTGTCTAGATTTTATTCTACATGCATCACTTGATTTTATTTTCTTTTTAGTACTCGCATGGATTTATGGAAGACATGTGTTTTGTCGGGTTTTCTCTTATTTGAACTGCTTTATGAACTGGGTACCCTGTTTTTGGATGATTTTATAAACTATTTTGATGATTATTTATTTAAGAAATTATTAAACATATCCTAGTTTTAAAACTCGTTTTAGTCATGCATCTAGGGTAAAGGTCTAGGTAGGACCCTTGATACGGTCATGCCTTTATCAATTGTTATCAAAGCCATGTCCCAAACATAACCATGTCGGTAGATCGTCGTGGTGTATGAAAACGACGTTTGGAGCCCTATAATAGTCGGAAAATCCGGTTTATCAAGACCAGCGATGCAGTCTTTGGAGAAGAGTTGGTTTGTTGTCTCACTTGGACGGGTTGACTAATCGAGGGGAGGATTGTTGGGATGCAAACAAAGTATCACACATCAGTTAAAAAAGAGGAAGATCATGGGTATATAAGTGATGATAACTTTCTCCATTCATATGAAGCATTTTGGGTGAAACGAAAAGCAAAGTCATGCAGGTCTATGTCAAAATGGACAATAAAATATGAATTGCAGTTTTTTCTTTTAACAAGAACTATAATTTACAAATAACTGGTCATACAACATGTCCTCCCATATGAGGTCAAACCATAGAAAGGTTGCCAACCAGAATGAAAACTAGTAGAACTAAAGCATTAACAAAATGAGAATTCGAAGAATCATAGAAGGTCGAACAAATATCATTGAAACCTCAACTAAACATAGATCATCAGCGGTAAGGACGCATCCTGCCCCCTTCCAGGTGGTGCTCTTGTGACCACTCATTTTTGTCTTTGCAAATTCCGTCCTCAATTTTTTTTTTTTTTTTCAACTTAAGATTGGTCTTGGATTTTTTTTTTTTTTTTTTTTAATTAAAGTAAATTATCATATTTCTCTATCAATTTTAAGAATCTCTTCGCTTTTTATCTTTGGCGGTATTAAATTATTAGTATTATTGAACAAATTTTGATTAATATTGAGACTTTAAATTTACTATAAAAATCAATTTTAAGATTTTTTTTTTTCCATTTGAAAGTATAGGTAATAAAATAATATATTTTAAAATTCATAAACCAAAATAGAACAAAATTCAAAATTTATAAAGTAAAATTAAACTTTTAAAAGTTCAATGCCTAAAATGAAACAAAGGCAAAGGTTAAGGAATTAAAATGATATTTCATACTTTTTTTTTTCTTCTTTTTTAGTTTAATAATATTGGATAGAAGAAAAATAGATTATATAAACTCGGATCAATAATGTTCTTGTTTATTGTTTTTTATTTTCTTGAAAAATAAAACAAGAATGTGTTTAGGTATATTTGGTGTAATAGGAAGGATTGGGAAGATAATTATAGAGATTCATTATTATTGTTTGGCACAACAGCTTTCATAGTATTAAATCATTAATTAATTTTTTTTTTTTTTTCTTCACTAAGTTTAATTGAGAGTATTAAATATTATTGGTGAATTAAACTGATGAAAAATAATAATAAAAAATAAAAATGGTGTGGCTTTGGCGCAACGTAACAGGTGATGTCACCTCACTTGTCCAAAGTTTGACTTCAAGTTGACTGTAAAGTCGTTTGGCAGACAGCCAAATTTTTAAAAGTAAACTTTCTCTCTTCTTGGAAATAAAAATGGATTTTTTTTTTTTTTTTAATGAGTAAAACTTACCCACTGTCTAATAAATGTGCCCTAGTTTAACATAAGTCAAATCATTTTTAATATATCTATTATATACCTATCTTACAATTTATTGTCGTTAATATAGTTCAGCTAGTATTAGTGATGCATTAATATTTAGTCGATCAATAATTTGAGTCCTCGTAGTATATGTATATAAATTTGTTGTTCTCCTACTCAACTTAAATTTGGTATTCGTACAATATTACTTTTTAAATTTTATTTTTGTGAATCATTTTTTTTCTATCTATTTAGTATAATTTATTTTTAACCTATCAATAAAAATTTGATAGTTCAAACTTTTAGTATATGTTTGGCTACGGTGAAAAAGAAGAATAATCTCTTTCCTTTTTAATTTAATATTTTTCATCAAACATACTCTTAACGTGAAATATTAGATTTGGTAACATACACTCGTGGCAATTTCATAAAAAAAAATTTACAAAATTATAAAATTAACCTTCGCAAAGAGTTGATAAGATACTAAAATTTTTGTTATTTGAGTTTATTTAGCTGGTAAAAAAAGTATTCATGTTTATAAAAAAAAAAAAACAAACAAATTTATGGTCACATTAAAAAAAAAAAAAAGTCTTGATTTTTAATTGATATTCATATAAAAAGATTATAAAACCAAAATGAAATTGATTATAATATTTTTCGTTAGCTTTTAAAACAAAAGAAAAAAAAAAGTTATTGTAAAATATAATTTATGAAAAGAAAAAAAAAATCATCTTCTAAAAGAAGAGAATTTTGAAAAAGAAAAAGGAAAAAAAATGTGGCCATGAACCCATGTAGAAGAGAAGAAAGACTTGGTCCTTATCGTTAACAGTGAAGACAACAGTTGACCCAGAGTCAACAGTCAACTTTTCTTATTGTTTTTCTTTCTTTGGTATATATATATATATATATATATATATATATATATATTCTTTTAATAAAATTAATTCATTTTTATCATATAAGCCAAAATTTATGTAAACATAATCAACAACACTGTTTTTCTTTCCTCATTTATTTCTTATTTAATTTTTGTCTATAAATTTTCAAAAGTCAAATATTAACCTCTAAATTTTGAAATTTGTTTCAATTATATCCCTCAACTTTCATAACAACTTGAAATTTTTTGTATATTTTTCTTTAAGAAATTATCATATTCCTCCATAAATTTTAAACATGTCTTCACATTTATCTTTGACTAACATTTTAAATTAAAAATAATTTCTATTAATATTAACTTCAAATTTACTGTAGTTTTTTTTTTTTAAGTATAAAAATTAAAATTAAAATTTTGAAAATTTAACCACCAAAATAAAATAAAACAAAGAATTTGTAAACTAAAATTAAAATTTTAAAAAGTTCGAGAATGAGAATAGAGCAAAATTTTGAAATCAAAATAATAATTTTTTTTTTTTTTTTAGTTTAATAATAATGGAAAGAAGAAAACTATTAATTGAGAGTATTAAAAAAAAATTGTCAAAATAAAATCTCCACCAAATAAAAATAAGAAAAAGTGGTCATGGCCCAATGGGTGATGTCACCTCAAGACATGTAATTTTTAAGAGGTTGTTTGTTTTGAGTGTTTATGAAGATTTTATAATCAATTCAAACGAATTATTATTACAAATTTTTTTTATAATCACTCAAAATAACTCATCATTTCTAATCACTCAAAATAAACACTTCACAATTTTACAAACAAATTCTAAAAATATTTAAAATGAAGATTTATTTTGAGTATTTAAAATTAATAATTACAATTAAAATTTCGCGTGAATGTAATTTTTTTTATAATTATTTAATAAATACTAATTTGAAATATCATTTCATAATCTCACGCCAAACAAACTTACTTAACAAAAATAATAATGATACCTAAATTTTATTGAGCACAAAAATGTTATACAATTAATCATTTTGATAGTCAAACACGCGTAACAATATTCACCAATAGGAAAACGGGTCTGCTTGTAAATTAATCCACTAATTTTAATTTTGATTAACAATAAAATATTTGGGTCAATTAAGACTGGACTATGAAATTATATTAAGAAAATGACTAAATGTCTAAACTTTGATAGTATGAGATATCTATATTCTACATTTTTTTTAATACATTGATACGAAATCAACAAGGATGCAATAATTGTTATAGATGCTATTTCCGAATTCACCAAAATCTTTGCTCTATAGTTGGTTTTTAATTCAAAATTCTCAATAAATTAGTAAGAAAAAAGATAAATGTTGTTCAATGGATGTGAAAACCAAAAAACAAATCAAATTGGTACTCGATCGAATTGGTATGTCATTGTACATATTTGCAGAAATGACCATCGAAGAGTCTTTGTATATCTTTGAACATCATTGTATGTACTATATATATTAGGATCCATCAGTATATAAAAGTGTACATATATGTATTTAAGAGTACAATTTTTGTCAGAATGTAAAATTCATTATACAACTCGTCTACAAAACTGTTGTACTGTATCTATTGTACATCTTCGTCTTGTGTTAAGGGTATGAATTTATCTTTCTTAACCTCATCCTTGTATAATGAAATTCTTACAACTAAAATCGATAGTGATGTTGTCACTTCTTTTGATAAAGATTGTCCCCCACCACGATTCGATAAGTAGAAGTTTGGCCTAACCTGGTTGAGCATTACAGTGAATACACATTTCTCGATGATTTCAACCAAGATACAACAATCATTGTACATGTACATCAGTTGTACATCTTTATCTTCCTTTAGGATTATAGCATTCCTTTGTCAAACCTATCTTTAGAGAGTGATATACTATTGACTTTGAGTTTTTCGTTCAACTCAAGACCTGATTTGATCGATGATATCAATTGGGATATAATGGTCCTATGAGTGATCTCAATCATGGTCTCGTCTTCTAATTTAAGCAAATATCCCTCTCATCGCAATTCCCTTTAAATACAATTGTGATTGGTGTGACTTTTCATCAACAATTACAGACTTCCTCAATATGTTCCATATTCAAAACTCAAACATCAATGTCGTTTAGTTAATTAAAAAAAAAAACAACACAATTTATTTTCTTCACAAAAAGAAAATTGTATTGAAAGTATACCATAATTTACAGCAAGTACTATTTCATTTATCCTTTGAATTTTCTCAAAGTACATCTTATTTTTTTTTAATTTTTAAAAATCAAGTCTAACATTTGAAAATTAAAAAAAAAAATTCAAAATTTTGTTTGGATTCATTTTCTCTCCCAAGAAAATAAAAAACTCTTTACAAAGAATTAAAGTCGAAATAAGCTTACAAAAAATAAAGGGGGTGTTTGGGCCACCATTAATAAGAGGGAAGAATGAGATCAAGAATGATTTTTGGTGTTTCAGCCGAGAATCATTCTCCCATAATCACGTTTCTCCAAAATTATTTTTTATTCTCCTCCAAACTACTTTCTATTTTTTTCTTATTATCATTATTTTCTCTCAAACACAATTAATCATTCCCCTAACCGCAAACGCAATTAATCATTTTTTTCATAATCATTCTCTTTCTTATACTCTCTCAAATTTACATTTTATTATAATCATTCTCATTCCGTTTGCCTCAAACACAACCCAAATGAGTATCATACCTATAAAACATCATTTCAAAATTTTTATTGGCTTATATATGAGAAAGAAAGTTTGAAATTTCTTCAACTATAGCTTGACCAAGTCTTCCATCTTTACTTATTTAAAGACAATAACTCAGCATGTAACCTTCACAACACAACCATATGGCTTCCAACAACATAATACTCTTCCTCTTCCTTTTCCCTTCTCTCCTTCTCCTCGAGAAAGTCGCTGCGGTCGAGTACACCGTCGCCAGCAACGCCGGTGGCACTCGAGGCGGCATCCGCTTCGACAACGAAATCGGAGCGGGTTACAGCCGCCAAACGATGATAGAAGCGAGTGGCTTTATCTGGAGCATTCTCAGGCAAAACACCCCCGCCGAGCGGAAGAATGTGCAGAGTGTCAAGCTGTTAATCGACATGAATTATGACGGAGTGGCGTTCGCAAGCAACAACGAGATTCATGTTAGTGCAAACTATATTGCAAGCTATGGCCGGGATTTTAAAAGGGAGATAACAGGTAATTTTTTTAAGAAGGAATTATAATAATTCTCTAATTTTATTTCTTTTATTCTAAATTTTTATTAATTTTATTATATTTTTTTTGTTGTATATGATTTTTTTTTTCTAATATTTTTGCCATCCTTGAAATTTTTTCATTTTTATCATTCTTAAAAATAAATCACTCATTTTATTCTTTTTGGGCTTTTTTATGTGAAGGATTATGTTCACGCATGTGGCATAATATAGACTACATTTTTTTTTCTTGATGTTAAAATAGAATAAAAATTACATTGAGCCACGCTATATATATTCGTGTTATCATTGAACAAAAAGGGTGATTTTAACATCTGATTGCAGAATTGATCATTCAGAGTACTACTACTATCAAATAAATTGATAGTCAAATATCAATTTTCAAAATCGAAATCGAAATATTGATGTTGAACTAAATTAATATCAAATAATTATAAAACCACTACATCAGAACCTCTTTCGGTGAAATATAGATAGATGTTAATACATGCCAAATATGATTTTACATTTTTTTTTATTGCTAGTATTTTCTAATTTGAATTCAATAGTAACTCTTAGGACTAATAGTCAAAGACAAAATAGTCTATCTAAAAAAAGTTGACTAAAAATAGTCTATGCATACATTAAATAGCATTTATTATATAAAAGTTAGATAAATTGTATTGGATAAGCAAAATAAATATAGACTATATTTTAAAGTATTTGCCCATATGGTAGGAAAGAATAGGACAATATTATTAATATAATAATTTTTTTTGTTAATTTTTTTTAAGTGACTATTTTATATTTATTTTTTATATTTACTAATTTTGTAAATCTCCCTTAAAAATTGTGAGTTTTAATTTTCTAATCTTGAATACTTTTTTGACTTCGACCATTTGTCCTAGTCTCAAATGTTGATGCTCATTGTTAATTTACATAATAAAAAATGCTCATTTTATTTTCTTTGGTATTAGGTTGTGTGTTTAACCCTACATCTATATGTCAAAAATAGCAATAGTTTAATCACGTCACATGAAGATTCTAGGTTCGAAATATATGTGTGACAATAGTTTGTAGTCTTTACTTTTTTGATGTATTTCGATGTCGGGTTAGGGACGGGCATAGTTACCCGAGTATAGTGTGAAATATCTACTTCAAAAAAAAAAAAAAACCACAAAGTCAAAAAAAAAAAAAAAAAAAAAAGAACACCACATGGAGAAGAAACAAAATACTCTTCCATCACTCCCTCATTTGGCTACAATAATTTACACATATTAGAAAAAAAAAGATTTCTACAAAATGATTAGAAGAAACAAAATAAATCATTATTGGGGTCGGGTTGAATTGTAATTAATGAACCAAACCAACTTTAATTAGTTTCATCTGATAACCTTTAATCGGCAGTTCAACTTTAGTTAAGTTATTAGTCTTCCATCCGTCTTCAATTAATGACTGAAAAATGGATAAAATTATAATTTTTTAAGTTTAGAAATTATTTAAAAAAAAATATATAGATATATAATTAATATCGGTGAATGAAAAAGTTAATATTTGAAGTAATTTCTCAAAAATCAATGTAAATGTGTTAACAAAAGTAGCAATTGTAATTAATCTCAGGTGTATTGTACCATGAAATGACTCATGTGTGGCAATGGAACGGCAACAGGGCAGCGCCTGGGTGGTTGATCGAAGGGTTCGCTGATTACGTACGCCTGAAAGCGGGGTACATTCCTGGGCATTGGGTCGGGCCCGGTGGCGGGAGAAACTGGCAGGATGGCTACGACACGACGGCTAGGTTTATGGACTATTTGGAGCAGCGGAGGAGCGGGTTCGTGTCGGAGCTGAACCGTAGGATGAGAGATGGTTACAGTCCTGATTACTTTGTGCAGTTGCAAGGCAAGCCTGTGGATCAGCTCTGGGCAGAATACAAAGCTGCCTTTGGAAATTAGAACTATGTTATCCATTGAGTACTAATAAAGGAAATGTTTTTATCTAGAATAAAATTAATTAGTAAAGAATAAAGTGGGGTTATTTGCCCTAATGCTTTTAGTTAAGTTATTTTTATCTAATATCATATATAGTGGTTTGGTTTTAGACATTTCTATAAAATATGAATAAAATTGTGAATTAATCATCCAAACCGGAAGTGAAAATTATAATTAATTGAGATGAAAGTCAAATAATTATCTTGAATAACACCAACAACAGCAACAAAGTTTTTGGTTATTCTACACTCGATCTCTTACCCTAACTTAAATGATGTTGTATTTTTAACGAAAGAATAGTTATATAGAGACCAAAAATTAAAGAAGAAAATATAGAAGAGTTATCTATAAAACCATTTGTGTTTTCTCTCGTAATTTTCCTACTATCTATAAAATTCTCTATCATATTAAGAAAATAAAACGATAAAATAAAAAATAAAAATGAATAGTTACAAAAGGGTAGAAAATTGTCTCTGTTTATTTGATTATATTTTATTTTTTTAATATTAAGTTATACTAGTGAAAGGGTATTAATGTGTTTTATTTTTTGAGGTTATACTTCAAATGAATGATGTGTTCATACTGTTGCCTATAACCTATTGGTTCTTGAAGCTGAAGTATGAATGTATATTTGCCTAATGATTGTATATTTGCCTAATCCCTATTTCTTGTTATTTGCCTAATTATAATGTGTTTATGAACTGATATTTCTGTTTAGGTGGTAGGTGAAGGGAATTTCTAGTTTCATTGAAGTTTAACCTTGAATGAAACTCATGTTTATACCATTACTTACAACTTAGAGGTTACTTTTTTCTCTTCTCTTATGGCCCATGATGCTGATTTGCTCTCGATTCTGATTTTATTTTATTAAAACCAACATACTTTGTATTCTCTAAAGTCTTTAGCCAATGATGCTGATCGTTTATATTTTAAAAACCAGCCAATGATGCATTATGTTTTGATTTATTGCTCTCCATGACCTGTGATGATTGACTGATACTTATTTTGAAAGTAGATTCTTTCACATTTGTGCTAGAATATTCATATGTGTGCCGATTAACTTAATGTTTAATCTTGGTATACATATGATTTTGGCCATGTTTGAATGAATATGTTATTGATTGAATTGGTTGGTTTAACAATTCTGAGGCTGGTTGAACAATCCTGATGCTAGTTCAAAGTTGTAGTTATGCTGGTTTTATTTCAAATAAAATGTTCACAAACCTGAGGTCATTAATGCATATTATCTACCATATCTTAAAAATGTACTTTACTATATCATTGATTAGATTTTTATCTACCTATTTAATATTAAATATTCATTCTTTTATCTTCAATATGATAAGACATTTATCCAACATATTTAATATGTCGGTTGGTCTTAGGGTTTAGGGTGTTTATTCAATTCAACTTGTCTTATAAAATGTATGCTTCCGTTGCTTTCAATGACAAGGTTTTTTTCAACCATTTGGGTAAGTTCTTTCTTTTCTCTTATTTGTTAATTTTTCGACATTTTTTTATGAATATTTGGATTTCCTTGTTAATCACTTTCTTTGTTGTAGATAAGAAATTCATATCCATACGAGAATCGATAGCTTCTTCGATCAGTAGTCAACAATAGCTGACCATATCATATTAAAGGCATGTATTCACATTTTGGTAAATTTTCTGTAATCGATATAAATGGTTGTTGTTGTTTTTAGTTTTACGAACTCGTGTCATTAGACTTTGACATTTTTATATGAACTTATGGACACTTTTTATTATTTACTTGTACTTCCAAAAACTGATTTATCGATTACTTACATAATAATATGATTTGAAGTTCTACTTCATTTCTATATTGAAGTTGATTACCTATGAAGCGTTAAAAAACTAACCCATGAATGTAGAAAAACTTGTTACAATTAGTTCATAGGAATGTAGAAAACCCATTCTGTTATTAGGTTAGCTAATGTGTGAAGTCAATATTAATGTATAATGGCCATAAAATGAAGTTTATTAATTTTGAGAGGATGAACTTTGTTTATTAGAAATTACGTAAATTATAAATTTAATCTATAATCGGAAGAAAATTAGGGTCCGGTCAATATAATCTAAAATTTCAGAGTTGTAGTACATATAATCTATAATTTTTGTTTAGTTATGAACTTGGTTAAAAAATGTAACATATATTCAACTTGTTACAAAATAGTATATTTTTGATCAGTTTCTAAAAAATAATTATCATTTCATGAAAATTTTATCATTTCATGAATTTAGTTAAAAAATGTTTAGTTATGAACTTGGTTAAAAAATGTAACCTATATTTGACTTGTTACAATATCGTTTATTTTATAGATGAAAGTAGTATTGAAATTTAAATTTCCATAATTGTCCATAATATTCACATTTTCAGATTTTTTTTTTTTAATATTTATACTTAATTGAAGTCGGAATAATTTAAACAGACTCATATTATAAACATAAAGGGTTAAGTTAAAAAGTTATTTATTTGTAAACTATTAAATTAAAACAAATTAAAGATTATCTCAAGGGCTAATTCCATGGATAATTTGTAAAATATTTGAAACATAATTATAAATACATTTTTTTCTATAATTTATAGGTTTTTTATGTGTATATATATTAGTTTAAAGTAACATAGATAGGTTTTGCAATTCGAAAAAAGGGCTAAATTTAAATTAAAATATCATTTTTGTTCCTAATTATTAAGTTTGTTCTATTTTTTCTGGCTCTTGAATGTTCAATTTTGATCTATAAATTACACATTTTGTTATAATCTAGCCCTAAAGATGCATTTTTGGATCAACTTCTACCAATGGTTAATTAACATTTTATGAGTTTTGTTATAAAATGAGTTAAATCTAGAAGAAATCATGAATACAACAATTTTTTAAAAATTCATCAAATTTAATCATTGGTATTAATAATTATTGTCATATTTTTAATATAATAATGATATTAATGAATATTCATATATAATTTACTGATATTATTAAATAAGTATAAATCGGTATATTGATATTAATATAACTCGAAAATCCAACAAAATGTTGTAAGGTTGATTAGAAAAATACTTCCATTTCAAACTAATCATATTTTAGAAATTAAAATAGAGTAGTTTCATATTATTATATATCAATAATAACAGTTATTTATTTATTTATTTTTTTCAATGTATAGCAACTCCAATTGTAAGAACGAGAATTTGAAAATGTTAAAAAAAAAAAAAAACTTATATTATTTAATTATTATTTGTTTGAATTGAACAACTATTGAAAAAGAAATATAATATACAAACTACAAGCTCTCTGTATCATAGTTACACATTATGATTATATTATTTCATTTTCTATATATATAAAGTGAAATGAAATTAGGGAAAAGACAAATGAAGAAAGCCAAATAAATAAAGATAAAACAGACCATTCCAATAGCTAAATTCAAAGTTATAAAATTAGGGAAAAGACCGGAGTGTTTGTTTGAGTTTTTACTGAGGATTTTTTTTTAAGTGTTTTGTAATAGCGCGTTTGTTTAAAAGTTTTAGTAAAGTGTTTAGAAATAGGTGTTATTAATTTTTGTTTGTTTGAAAAATGTTTACGGAGGAGTTAGGAAAAATGTTGATTGTTTTTTATATGATGTGGCATTTATGAATATTTTAAATGCCACATAAGCTCTATGGCAAAACCAGTCAAGAGTTGACCATTTCTCCAATCCTCCTTATTTAAACCAGCCAAAGTCTCTGCAAGCTACCCATGGCTTCCAACGAGATCATCATCATCTTCTTCTTCTTCCCCTATCTCCTTCTCCTACGGTCGGTTTCAGGGGTCGAGTACACCGTCACCAACAACGCTTCCGGATCGCCCGGAGGCGTCCGCTTCGACAATGAAATCGGAGCGGATTACAGCCTGCAGATATTGGTAGAGGCCACTGATTTTATTTGGAATGTTTTCCGGCAAAGCTCCGCCGCTGACCGGAAGGATGTGCAGAAAGTCAGCCTGTTCATCGACGGAGACTACGACGGAGTGGCGTTTGCCAGCAACAATGAGATTCATGTGGGTGCTAATTATATAGCCAATTATGGTGGGGATTTGAAGAGGGAGATAACAGGTTATATATATTAATTGAATTATATGCTACTCTTTTATATATATATATATATATATATATATAGAAATTATTAAATTACATGCTTTTTGTTTTTTTGAGGTTATTAAATTATTTGCTACTAATCCAAAGCTTAAACTGGTTTGTATTTTTATTAATTATCTTTGTAATATTATTCACAATTGATATATGAAACTTAAATCAAATAGTGTCTATATAACTTTTAGCTTTAGCTATCTCAAAAAAAAAAAAAAAAAAAAAATTTAGCTTTTAATTTTGTAGGAATTTATAATATTCATAAGTGTTTAATAGATGTCAAAAGAACAGTAGCTCAACGGTATTAGTGAATGCAGAAGAAAAAAAAAATGGTATCAAACTGATAACTTAAACTTATAGAAGGTGTTTGGATGCAAAATTTTATAGTGATTATTTAGAGTGGTTATAAATAATGATTTATTTTGAGTGATTGAAAATTTGAGTTTAGTAATAACTCGTTTGGATATAGTTATAGTTGAGAAGTTGAATTTTAATAACTGTTTTCAAGGATAATTTTAAAGTGATTTCAGACAGTAACGACTCATTTATATGTGATTTAAAAAATAAGTGATTATTTTGAGAGATTAAATACCAGTGATTAAAAATGAATGATTGGACATAACCGATAAAAAATGAATAGTTAAAAATAAATGATTATTTTAAGTAATTATAAACAAGTGATTATTTTGATTGATTAAAAATTAGTTATTATTTCGAGTGATGACAATAACTCGTTTATACCGTCAACCAAAAATCATAAATTATCTACATTAAATATTGAATTCTTAACTAATTCGATACCAAACAACCATAATAACTTTTTCAAATATTTTTGTATAGGAGTGTTATACCATGAAATGACTCATATATGGCAATGGAATGGAGACCCAAGGGCACCAGGCGGGTTGATCGAAGGGATTGCCGATTACGTACGGCTAAAGTCGGGGTACATTCCGGGGCACTGGGTCGGTCCGGGAGGCGGAAATAGTTGGGACCAAGGCTACGACGTGACGGCGAGATTCTTGGACTATTTAGAAGGGCTGAGGAGCGGGTTCGTGCCCGAGCTGAACCGGAGGCTCAGATATGGTTACACTGCTGGTTACTTCGTGCAATTGCTGGGGAAGCCCGTGGAGCAGCTCTGGGCAGATTACAAGGCAGCGTTTGGAAATTAAATAGATTGTTATTGTTTGGGAAAATGGCTATAAGATAAAATTACTGCTTTTTAATATATTAATTACTATGCATATGCAAATTAAGGTTTTAAAATCCTTAAAAAAAAAGAAGTTAAATAGAAATTAAAATAAAGATGAGATGTTGGTCTTTTGTCCTATGGGTATGAAGTATTATTATTATTATTATTATTATTATTATTATTATTACTACTACTATTATTATTATTATTATTACTATTAAAACACTAAATTTATGTTTGAATTTGTAGTATAATGAGTTTAATATAATATAAAGTGGAAACAAGCGAGTGGATATAGTTTTTAAGAAAATTTAAAATTAGTATTTATATGTAAAATATTTATTTTAAGTATTTAAAAATAATGATTACAGATTTAAAACTCGTGTGTATTTAGTTTTTTAGGACTATTTAGTAAATATTAATTTAAAATTTTAGTTCAAAATCTAGTACCAAACATTAAGTGAAGGAATATAAATTCAATTAAGTTGGTTATAGATCACAAAGTTAATAATCACATTTTCACTTTCAAATATGAAAAATATAAGTTAATAACAAATGTGGTTAGATATACAAATAAAAATTTTGGAAACGCAATTATATATTTTCAATGTATAAATTAAGATATACAAAAAGGCCCGATTTAAAAAAAAAGAAAAAAGAAAAAAATAATATAAAAAAAGAAAATTTTGAATTGATTTGAGGAGCATTTAATCTTATTAAAAGGAAATGTCTAATTCTAAATATTTTAATTCTCTTTCCACTGATTCCCATTAATAAAAATCACTTTTATTTCAATTAAAAAAAAAAACTATTTATAAAAATTACTTTTTGATTTTCTCCTCCGCACTTCCACGTGCTGTGATAAATACATCGACATTCAATTTGCCGCCTCATTTTAAATGCTAGATTCACTTCCTTCCTTGACAATCTTCCACACAAGAAAGATGAATTCCGATTCCTCTCCCTCGGCGAATTCCTCCGGCCAAAGATCCAAGCGAATTCTCGACAATTCACCTCCGTCGAACCCTCCCAGTACCACTGGAAACAAGAAGAAACGGATCAACCAGAAAACCCTAGGCGTCGCATGGGGAGCCAATTCCATTTCATCCTCTCGCTCCGCTTTCAGATCCCCCTTTTCAGATTTCGGAAGGTTCGTGGTTCTTCCCTCTCTTCCTTTTCCCTTTTTCGAATTATTAGATTTAAGCATGGCGGTAATTTGATTTTCACCCTTTCTCTTTACTTGGAAGAAAGTTTGGTTAGCTGAAACGAATTTTGCGAGTTGTGAATTTTGGAGTCTTCGGCGGCCATTATTCAAAGGAAATGAATTAATTTAGCTTCTTAATTGTCGTTGAGGAGTTTCTGTATGATGTGATTTAAACTCGAAGACTTTGCTCCCTTGTGAACACAGTTATATGGTGGTAAAGAACAGAAAACTGCGCGATCAGTTTAACGCGGACGCTTCGAGTGCTTTATGCAGTGGTACGAACTCGGGAAATCAAATATTTCAGGGCGTTTCTATCTTTGTTGACGGTTTCACGATTCCTTCCAGTCAGGTAGTTTTTCTAATTATTTTGAGTTCAGCCCGTGTAAATGTATAATAAAGCTACTGAGCAGTATGAGTTAGAATTTATTTTTCTACCTCCCATTCTTCAGATCTTTATTAGTTTTATCAATTTTTGAATTCGTCTATAAGCTGATATCTTTCCTTCCAGATGGAATCCTGTAAAGTCGTGTAAAAAAGTGGAGAGCTTAGAAATGATCACCTTTTATATTCTGTCAATAGCTGTTATTATTTTGAATTAGAATGATAATATTTTAGACATTTTGTGGAAATTGTTACTGATTACAGTTTAAATTCAGGAATTGCGGGGTTACATGTTGAAGTATGGTGGAAAATTTGAGAACTATTTTTCGAGGCATAGCGTTTCTCATATAATTTGCAGTAATCTTCCCGAAAGTAAAATAAAGAATCTCAGGTTTGGTTAAAATTTATGTTCATTGTAAAAAACTTGTATTAGTCCCCAAGCGGTGGTCGAAGGCTTGGGCTTTGTATGTGTGCTCTCTTCAAGGTCTCAAGTTCGAGACCCACTTGTGACATTAGTTTGTACTTTGTAGACACCTCCCGTGTCTCCATTCCTTCGATGTCTTCCGGTGTGTGGCTTAGGGACAGGCATGGTTACCGGGGTATAGTGGAACGAAGCTTTGATTTCCCGGTTTCCAAAAAAAAAAAAAAAAACTTGATTAGCTTTGTTTTTGTGGAAGAATGAAGATGAACTTTTTGTTGGTAACTTTCAGGTCCTTCAGCCGTGGACTCCCTGTTGTAAAACCCACATGGATCTTGGATTCTGTTGCTTCTAATAAGCTATTAAGCTGTAAGTTAATGCATCATTTTCTGTTTAAATACTTACATTTATTAAGTCTTTAATTATTACATCGTGCTTGACGAATTAACTATGAAGTATGAAGTATTTAACACAAGGTTATTGTTAGCAATATAAACAACATTGAGATATTATTACCTTTGTTCTAAAAACAAAAAGTCTCAAAGTGAGATGCCATCTAATTTTTGCTTCTACTAGCTCATATAGAGTCTCATTTGATGTTTACCTTTGTCCCGGTAAATTAAAAGGTCTCAAAGAGAACGAAAACCAATTTTTGCACTTCATAGCTGATATGGATTTCATTTTTCTGTTTTTAGGGGTTCCATACCAACTTGATAAACTTGTAAGTAATCAACCGAGATTATCAGAATTCTTTTCTATGAAAAAAGGCCCAACAGTGGAGAAGCCCATAATGTGCCAGACTATTGAAAAGAAATATGGAACAGATGATTCACTGACCACGGTGGTTATGAAATTAGAGGATACAAATTCATCTAGAGTGAATGAAACAGAAGAATATAGACCAGAGATGCATTTGCAATCTGATTTGAATCTTCAAGAGAATTCAGATGCTGAATTAGATGAAAAGCCAAGTGATCATATAGAGGCTGCCAAATTAAAGGATACAAGTTTGTCTAATGTAGGTGAATCTATTGAATGTAAACCACAAATCTGTGAAAGTTTCGAGATGCTACTTCAAAATGATGCTGATGTAGAAGTAAAGGACTCAAGCAATGAAAAAAGAAATTGTGCAGAGGAAGAACCAGAAATTGTCGATTCAGGCCAGGGCAGTGAAGGAAATATATCCAGTCTGCATGGCTTGTTTGCAACAACTCGCAATGATTGCACTAATAATTATCCTAGTGGTGGATCATCAAGTTCTATGGTGGCTGGGTCTTCAAAGATGCGGCATTCAACTCTTGAGAACCCAGATTTTGTGCAAAATTATTTCAAGGTACTTCAGGCAATCCAAGATATTTTTCTACCCACTTAGATGGGCGACATGTGTTTTCACTACTTTGTTTTCATCCGTGTTTTATATCTCAATACTTCACTAGAGAGCCACTGAACTAGGTCCCACCAGGCGTGTTAGTAAAAAATCATATGGAATAGAATGAATCTAGAGCCTTGTTTCTAGCATTTGTATTATTTGATTACAGTTTGATGCTAACTTCTCATTTTCTGCCAATTTCATCGTCTTCCTCTGTCAGATATGCTGAGACTAACTTTTATATCTTCAATCTGCAGAAGTCAAGGCTGCACTTCATTGGAACTTGGAGGAATCGCTATTACAAGCGTTTCCCACGACCAGCTAATGGGTCCAATTCCACGAGTTCACGTATCAGTGGTTCTTCTAACTCTCAGTCTGCTACCATTATTCATATTGACATGGTAATCAATGAGCAATATTGGTCCTTCAAATGTCTGTATGTTGGGTTATTGTTGTCACCTATTTTTTTTTATATAGTTACTTCGTTTAGAATTACTTGTTTGAACTTGGGAGTTGTTTTTTATTCATCATTGTGTATTGTATTCATAACTTCATCATCAAGTATAGTAATACCAGTACACTTGCTCCTCAGGATTGCTTTTTTGTCTCAGTGGTTATTCGAAACATTCCTGAATTTAAGGATAAGCCTGTAGCTGTATGCCACTCAGACAATCCTAAAGGAACTGCAGAAATATCATCTGCGAACTACCCTGCTAGAGGCTATGGTCCGTCTTCTAGTTCTATATATATATAAGCTATAGTTCAAATCTAAGACTTGTCTTATCAATTGATTCTTCTCTCTTGTAACATTTGTCTATCAAGGAGTCAGAGCGGGAATGTTTGTTAGAGATGCAAAAGCTCTTTGTCCCCATCTAGTTATTTTTCCGTATGACTTCAAGTCCTATGAGGAGGTAAGTGGTTAGCCGTCCACTGGGCTGTTAATTATTTTGCTTATGAAAAATGATAATCATATTGTACTTCTGATATCTTCCATATAGAAGGCTGTCTAGTTGGCATCTGACAGCTTGCATGTCAAATATGCAGGTAGCTGATCAGTTCTACGACATATTACATAAGCACTGTGACAAAGTGCAGGTCTGCTCTGATACCATTCCTTTTAGGAAATTCATTTTGATTTGCTTGGTTAATGTTGCTGCTTGTGTTAAATTTAGGCTGTAAGTTGTGATGAAGCATTTTTGGATATCTCGGGCTTAGAGAAGGTAGATCATGAGGTTATGGCTTCAAAAATAAGAAAAGAAATTTTTGATACGACCGGATGTACTGCAAGTGCTGGAATAGCTACAAATATGCTAATGGCCCGCCTTGCTACTAGAACTGCAAAACCTGATGGTCAGTGTTACATTCCTTTTGAGAAGGTAGGTTCTGGGAATTCTTGCTCGAAACTTTTTTTGGATAAGGTTCTCGGACATCTTGCTAGAAACTATTATTGGATCAAGTCACCAAGAGTTAGAGCAATATGTTTCCTGTTCCCGTTAGATTATTATGGTTTCATGTCTTAATGTTTCATTAAACATTTTTGTGTACTCTTGAAGGTACAAGGTCCTTTCAATTTTGGCGTGGTAAAATTTTCTTAGAAATTATTTTGAAGCTACTTTTTTTCATTTGTTGTAACTACTTTGTTTTCATCCAATGTGTTCCAACTTTCTTTTATTTCCTTTTATTTCTAAAGAAGGGAATATGCCTCCTCCCAAAGAGAAAAAAACACGCATCAAAACTTTAAGATGAAAGTCTGACTTTTCTGCCTGAACCCTAACCCTTTTTTTGGAAATTGGGAAATTGAAACTTTACTCCACTATACCCGGGTAATTACACCTGTCCTTACGCCACGCATTGGGAGATATCGAAGGAATAGTGACACGAGAAGTGTGACACGAGAAGTGTTTACAAATTAATGTAACAAGTGGGTTTCGAACCTGAAACCTTGAGGGGAGCATATCTTCAAAGTCCAAGGCCTTTAACCACCGCGCCACCCCGGGAACTCTTTGGAAGCATTTTTATTAAAAATATAAACACTTTCAAAACCTGAACTTTTTGGAAGCCTTCGACCTTGAGGAGAGCACAACTTCATGCACATTCTGAGAGATTAACATTTGACTTATTGAGTACATCATTTATGCCTTTACCTCTACATTGACTTTATTGTCTATTTCCTTTATATAGTGTTCAAGTACTTCTCTTTATTTTTTTAAAGAGAATGTACACAGTGTTTCACAAGGAAAGGTGCAAAGGTGATGCGTGCTTAATAAGGCCCGTGCCTTTTGCTGTTTCTCGTGAAGTTATGGGGTGTGCCACGGCATGTGGCTTGTGGGCTCCCTATACTAGGTCATTCGAAGTGCGAGATAATTGATTCAATATATTTCAATAATCAATACCTTAAATAACTTAATTCTTCAACTCACAAAGGCAACATGCACTTTCTTTTTTCCTCTCCTCTGCACTTCATGTTCTTCCGCTTATCTAGTCACACGTTCTCTAATTCTCCATCCACACCATTATCTATGAGTTCTTCACAACACTATGTTCAAAAGTTAATAGTTGAATCTTATGTACGTTTTATATATTATTCCTCTATTTCTTTCTAGGAAATGAAGGTTAATAGTTGAATCTTATGTAGGTATCAGACTATTTAGATCAGCTTCCCATTAAGAATCTTCCTGGAATAGGGCATGCCTTAGAGGAGAAGTTGAAGAAACAAAATGTTTTTACTTGTGGTCAGCTGCGTAGTATGTCCAAGGTGGCTTCATACCTCTCTTTATGACATATTTATTGTTTAATCACTGTAGGTTTACACTACCCGAAGAAATTAGCTTTCTTAAATGTTAGACGTATTTAATATTGATGTTTTTTGGCTTGTTGAATTTTACAACATTATGTGCCATTGTATACAAAACCCTTTAACATGTCTTGTACAAGTTATCTTTGTCAAGTGATAATGTTAAAGTTAAAAAGTGATGTTTCCAGTAAAACTACTTCATCAATTAAAACACGTTAAGTTAATTGGCGTGTTTTTAATAGCCTATAATGATAGCTCTATATTACTTTTTAAAATGGATAGATAGGAATTTTCTTTTTTTTTTTGGAAACCTGGAAATTGAAGTTTTGCTTCACTATACCTGGGGTAACCACGCCCGTCCTTAGGCTAGGCATCGAGAGATCGAAGGAATGGAAACATGAGAGATGTCTACAAATTAATATCACATGTGAGTCTCGAACCTGGGATCTTAAGGGGAGCATACCTTCAAAACTCAAGTTTTCAACCACCGCGCCACCTCTCTGGGACGAGAGGAAATATTTAAGGGCGTGAGAGAATTTAAGTATCAACTGGTGGAAGTGGAAGTGGAAATTGATGTAGAGTTTTGCCTTTAACTGAAGTGAGCGTAGTTGAACTCACAAACTAAATATGTTAATATTCCTCCAACCCCCTATTGTACTAAAAAAAGATGTAGGGTTTTTTCATTAGAGGTTCATATGCTAGAGAGTTTGGTTGTAGCTATGACTGAGCTATTTTGCTTATTATCATTCTCTAACTTGGTGATTTTTAGATCGATTACTTAATTTACTCTTGACATGTCCAGGACTCCCTTCAAAAAGACTTTGGATCAAAAACAGGGGAGATGTTATGGAATTACAGTCAGGGAGTGGACAATCGAGCAGTTGGGATGATCCAGGTTTGGTATAGATATGATGGCCATATACTTTTTTAACTTCCACATGTCCTACCGATGTGAATTTCAATTTCTTTTTTTATTTTATATTCTTTTGTTGGGTTTTATATGTTTAAATAAGTACTATACTAAATATTCCCATGGCACATTATTATATGCCCAGTGTAATCTTACTGTTGTTTATTTAAAACTTCTATTTATGCATAGATATAGTTCTGCTTATTGAAGTCCTTTTCAGTTAAATCATGATTAAAAGTACATTATTTTGAATAGAGTAGAAAGCATATGATGAGCATGCTCTAACCAGATGGCACAAGATTTTTGCCTTATGTTTATTTAGTTTTAATTTTTATAATAAAATTGTAAAATTGGAAAATAAACTGAATAAAACATGAAGGAAATTAAATAAACCTGAGGAAAATACTTGGCTATGTGGCAACAAGCATGCTGACCCTATACATACATGTGTAGGTAAGTTTACTCCTTTATATATGTGGATGCACTACCCCCATTGGGAGTTTGGAGATTTTGGTGACAAACATAGTAATTTGTGTTGTAGTTACTTGTATTCTATGTATTTTACTATATTTCTAGTATTAGGCCTATTAGGTCTACTTAATAGCTAGGTCCACTATGAAAACAATAGATAAAGGTATTGCCTCAGTTAATATTGTTGTGTGGCGGGCCTTCCCAATATCTCAGTTATAAAATAAAAAACAAACCATTACCACCCCACCTGTGAGTTAATCAAATTATAAAATTTTCCAATTGGACTTAGTTTTGTTGCCTAGGTTTTCTTAATTTTCCATGTTTGCTTTGCTTATGGTTCAGGAAAGCAAATCCGTAGGAGCTGAAGTAAACTGGGGGGTTAGATTCAAAGATGTCAAGGATGTGGGTAACGTTATGGGTTGCATTTTACCCATTTTAGATGAAGAAATACTCACCAATGAATTTAAGAACTAATATTGTTAGCTATTACAGTGTCAATGCTTTCTCTTGAACCTTTGCAAGGAGGTTTCATTACGGTTGCATGGATGTGGAGTACAGGGGCGTACCTTTACCCTCAAGGTACGTTCTCTCTTTTATTTGACAACAAACGTCATTAAGTTATTGTTCCTTTAAGATATAAATGGGATTTTTCCTTCTCATTTTGTGTACAATATGTTGGTGTAGATTAAAAAACGAAAAAAAGATGCAGAAGAACCCACAAAGTATATGGGCTGTGGAGATTGTGAAAATCTGAGCCACTCATTAACGGTAGTTTTCTGACAGATACCTTCCATTTCTTTCCTTATGAATGAATTGAGTTCTAACTTCTACCATGTAGCAGGTTTATATAATTGTATAATGCTTATGTATTAAGTGTGATCTTGGCATCTTAAGGTGTAATTTTCTTTTTCTCATTAGGTTCCTGTTGCTACTGGTGATCCGGAAATTCTCCAGAGGATTGCAAAGCAGCTCTTTGGGTTTTTTGTCATAGGTAATCCGAAGGACTTTTCAGTTAATTGCAACCTTGATGTTTGCATTCCTGAACTCATAGTATCATTAGCATATTATATTGTTTCTGCAGCCTTTTTAACTTTGTATCTGTTTAAGAAAAAAAAACAAGGCTGGTTTTCTTTCACCTACTTTTTAAATACATTCGAGTTTTCTTCCTTTCTGGACTAGAAACTGGTCTTCTTGAATCGAGTTAAATACATATTCTCGTCTCTAAGAATTTCCATACACTTTTTGGTGCATCTAGATGTTAAAGAAATACGTGGGATTGGTTTACAAGTTTCAAAGCTTCAAAATGTGGACATCTCTAAGCAAGGTAAGTTTGTCTTGCATTTTGATTTTTCAGGTACTATATATTTTGCTTGCGGAAATGAAAATATGTATGAATAATAAAGGAGAACTTGATGGGCCCTCATGTGCTTGTTTTTCTTCAGAAATGAAAAGAAATTCTTTAGACTCGTGGCTTAATTCTTCAGCTGCAACTACAAATGTAGAAAATAGTACTGACTCTATGGTGAAGGACAGGGCTAATATAGGTATGGGAGGTCTTTATTTCTTCTGTTTTTGTTTTTTTTTCTTTTTAGGGTTGATTTACCACTTTTCTTTTCTATGTGACTTTTTTGGTTATTAGCTGTGTCTTATCTGAGAATTAAAACCATAAAAAGCTATTATTACTGCTATCAAATTTCAGTCTACAAGACACGTCACCTTTTCCTAAGCATTATTTTATACCATTGTCCTTGTATTGATTTTGTGCGTACGACTCTGTTGAAATGCTTTAAAGTTGAAGCATCATTCTTACTTTCTATGTTATATATCTTTACAGATGGTGAAAAACAGAGTGAATCGGGAAATTCAGACCAGTTATCTGCTGAACCTACAAACCGTCTGATTCAGATGGAAAATAACCAGGTCCATCGTGAAGCTTTGAACCAGGTTTCTGCTCCACCCCTCTGTCATCTGGATATTGGAGTTATAGGGAGTCTACCTCCTGAACTCTTTTCAGAGATAAATGAAATCTATGGTGGGAAGCTAGTCGATCTCCTAGCTAAAAGCAGAGGCGTAAGTGAAGTTATCTCCTCTGCTTTAAGGGGATCATTTCAAGAATCTAGAGAAGGTGAAATTTATTTATGGATAGCGATGCTAATTTTAAATTTATTTTTTCTGTAACTGACAAAGATGCTGGTTTTTTCCCCTTATATATTGTCGAATAAATGAAGGTGATAAGCTTACTTTGTCAGATGGCCAAGCAAACAAAATGCAGTCGGAAACTAAGGTATCAGTTTCTGGAGACTTTATAACATATCTCATATTTTAGGTGTACTATCCCATCAGTATCTAATGATTACATCATAAGCTGATCATTCCTCTTTTTTTGACAAAAATGAAACTTTATTATTATACCTCAAAATGCAAACTCTCAAAGGGAGTGAAATAGGAGTATGAAAATTACGTGGGAAATAAATCAAACCAATTAAATATTTAACTTATTTTTTGTATATGTTGTATCACTTTTTTTTATTATCTGAATGCATAATCTACTACTAGAGAGGCATGCCCTAGATGTATTTGCAATTACTGTAGAGTGCAGGGGCTTTTTATTTTCTGGCTCACTTAGTTTTGTACTGTACTGTCTACGATTCTTTTATGTTTTTATGTGCACTTGGTGCTTTCGGTAGTACGTTATGCATAACATTGTTCAACGTTCACTACCTGCACAGATTTCTGGGAAAGGATTGTGCAATGTTGTAACTCCTATTTCCACCTCTGAATCACAGAGAATTGATTTACTACCTTCATCTCTAAGTCAAGTGGATCCATCAGTATTACAAGAGTTACCTGAACCACTGAGGGCTGACATACTTAAGGAACTCCCAGCACACAGAGGAAAAGAAGACTATTCAATTGAAAATCATCCAGAATCATGTAGTGCTGCTGGCAACGCATCTGACTCGACCGATTTTTTGGTGGAGAATGATCTTTGGTCTGGGAATCCACCTCTATGGGTTGATAAGTTTAAGGCCAGCAATTGCTTGATATTAGAGTTTGTTGCGAAGATGCATAAAGAATTGGGGTCACCCAGAAATCCATATGGGATTTTGCGAAGGATTTTATCTCAATCTTGGCATCCTTTGGCTGCGGATTCTGATGGCTGGAATAGTGCCATCCGTAGTTTATCTGAACTTCTTAAGCAGTATTTTAAGTTTACGGTGGAGTTAGACATCGAGGAGACCTATGTTTGTTTTCGTCTTCTTAAAAGGTAATTTGTTTATTGGTTGACTTGAGATGACCAGGCTATCCAGTTTGTCAATATTTATCATTTATTTCTCTTCATTTTTCCCTTTTTTGGAATTGAAGGCTTGACCATGCTTTGATCTAATATTAGAATCATATTAATTCTGGACTTCACTGTGCTATCCTTTGTTTTTGTATCAGGTTAGCTATGAAGTCCCAGCTGTTTTTGGAAGTTTTCAACATTATTGATCCTTACCTTCAGGTTATTGCTTTAAAATGCCAATTGAGAGAAATTAATTGTTTTAGTCTTAAATCAATGGTTTATGTCATAGCAGTACTGGGAGATATTGAAATGTAACTTTTCAAATTTCCTTGACCCAATCCTGTGATTTCTCTCATTCAAAATTGAACATGCACTGCATTTGATAGAAATATCTTGTTGAGCCTTTTTTTTTTCCTTCTTTCAAGATGTCAATGGAGATGGAAACACTTTTCTGTATAATTTAGCAAGCAAAAATTTGTAGACACGGGATATTATGTCTTCATTGAAGATGGTTTAAATTAGGTATTCAATGCTTTCTGTACGCATTCTGATTGAATTTAAAATCTTCAGGGGGCAGTCAATGAAATTTACGGTGGTAGTTTGAAGATGTAGATCCTCCCTCTACTTCTGGTATGTTTCTTCACTCCACATTTCTGTAAGAACTGCCTTAACTTCATTTACCCAAAGTAGAATTAGACTCTTGCCCAGCTATATAATGGAGCAAAGCTCCAAGTTATCAAAAAGCTCAAACGAACACGGACTTAAGTAACAAAGGGGCAACAAACCAAAGCTAACAAACAATTGACATGTATGAATCATTTACTAAATACTCCTAAAAAAACTACATCCAAACGAGCTTTTAAGTGCATCATTTCTTCAGTCTAAATACTCTTGTAAACTACATCCTAACAAGTTTTTTACTGCAATTATTACTAATCATTATTTCTAAATACTCAAAATAAATCATCATTCTAAATATTTAAAAAAATTACATCCAAACAAGTTTTTGACAGCAATCATTACTAATTTATCATTCTAAATATTCAAAATAAATCCTCGTTTTAAATACTCTTAAAATTTACGTCTAAACAATTTTTTGACTGAAATTATTACTTCTAAATACTCAAAATAAATTTTCATTCTAAATACTGTTAAAATTTCAATCCAAATATCTCCTAAATAGTTATAAAAATACAAATGTGCATCACTTGGTAAATTATTCACAAAAATGTAAATTAGAATTCTGATAGAAGTACATGATAAAAAAAAATTTCTTCAACAAATCGATCTCCGAAAACTCTTTTGATTCTTCGAGTCAATGTACTGTCTAATTTTAGGACTTGAATTTATTGTAACCTTAGCTTTTCTCACTATTATATGAATTAGGTTAAAAGTTCACATATTGAAAGTGCAACTGCAACCACTCTATGAAGTGCGGGATATGGGAAGACAAAACCAAATTCTGTGCTTCTTCAGAAATTTGCTTTGGCTTGGCTCAAAAAACAGAGGCGGTTCTCTCTATTGTAGAAGCAGATGTGGCCATGACTGGATTTTAAACACAAGAATGGAAGTCCTTGACAAGTGGATTTAGCACTTCCAAGCTCAAAAAGAGAAGAATTTTGTTGGTGCCAAATATAGCCAACAACTTCGAGACTGTTAGTTTTGGAGTGGGAGTCTCGAACCACGGATCAACCATATGCTAGTGGATCTCTAATACCAGCTTAGTTATGCTGGTTTTGGCTCATTTTATTTCTTATTGGCTGTATATTATGTGTATCTTTATTGCTTATATGTGCTGAGAGTAGATCTTAGTGCATCTCAAATGCCAGCTGAGTTATGCTCGCTTTGGTTCATTTTATCTCTTATTGGCTGATATTATGTGTATCTTTATTTTTTATATGTTACTATTTGTTTTATCAATGTATGATCATTCTTTTATATGAGAGAGACCTTGTATGTTCGATTACAATAAAGGACATTGTATACCTGATTACATATATAGAGAGAAGAAAGACAATACATATTGTTTCTTTTTAAATTCAAGATAGTATTAGAGCAAGAGATTGTTGTATTAAGAATTTCTAAACTTGTCATCTCCAGATCTTCACGTTCTTTGTGTTTATTGTATTTAGTCTTTCATCTGCGGTGACCACTCTAACTTTCTTATTATTCATCTTTTTCACATAATGAGGTTTATAATATAACATGTACGTGTATTACATTGTTTATATACTAAGAGATTTTCATGAATAGAAAAAATAAATAAATATACAAGAAATTGATTCATTTACATTAAATTGATGTTCAAATAATTAACATGATTCAATCGAGTGGAATAAGTGAAACTATTAGATTTCTATTAATGAATTTTAAAAATAATAGACTTCAATCAAAACATACTTGTTGTGCATGAAATATTTTTTAAAAAAGTTCTATAAATAAAATACGGTTGCTATCAATTTATTATATACGACAAATTTTCTATATAATATATAGAGATTATATATATAATATAATTTCAAAAAAAAAAAAACCCAACAAAGATCAACAATACACAAGTATATTTGCAAAAAGAAAAACGAAAGAAAATCGAGCAACTTTATTTAACAAATTTACTATAATTTTGATGTTATTCAAATGAAAAATCATCTAAAATTCGGTAGTTAACCAATCTCTTGGTCGGTAGTATTTTAAATGTTACGATCTCTAAATTCTCCACCTGTAATAATATTTAATTAAAAAAAAATAAAATAGTAAAATTAAAAAGTTAGTGTAGTAAAGAGTAATTTGATAAAATATGTGTAAGTTTATTTAATTTAAAGATTTGAGTATTACATAAGGTGGATGTTGAAAGGTTCAACCAATAACAGGGGTCCTCTCCACTCTACGTTGATGGTCAACAAAGACTCGAACTCGATCGAACATAAACGGTCCAATTGCTATGGCTGGAACCGGGTCTATTATTACGGCTTTTACATTCGGATTCTCTTTCTCTATTATTTCTGTTGCCTTTTCTCCATCTTCTCCAACCAATTCAGGCCAAGAGCTCTTCCCTAAACAATAATTCATTCAAAAAGGTTATGAAAAGTGTTAGAAAGTGTGGGCATCCATCTCAAAACCAATTGGCGATGAGAGGAGTAGCCCACTCTATCTTATATATATGT
>JBBMEG010000001.1:593613-621961 GCA_037832605.1 Cyclanthera cordifolia | reverse complement strand
AAATGTAAAAATATCATATTATTTTAAATCAATTTCCACATTGTTATGAAAATATATCAATTTCCATTAAATTAGAATAATCCAACCACACCATATTTAGCATAATTAATACTTAATAACAATGAAACTAAATTCGCTTAAATTAGAAATATCCAACCTTTTAAAATAACTAAATAGAAAATAATATAATGGTTGTACCCAAAATAGCTAATACATATTCTACACAATAAAGTATTAGAATATTTCTAAATTAGTTGTTGATTAATGTATATATAGAGTTTCGGACTTCAAGTCATAAAATGTGCGAAGAAAATGAGTTTATATTTCAATTTCAATATGGCTTGTGTCTTCTTGTTTCTTTCTTTTGTTCTTATGCTATCAGTGGATGTAAACGGTGTGAAGGCACACAAAGATGAAAATAGAAATGTATTAAGTTGGAATCTCAAGAGACGTGTACCAACTGGGCCTAATCCAGCAACATCTCCTGAAAGCCCCCCGTTATCTTTGAGTACAAAGAGACGTGTACCAACAGGCCCAAATCCAACTACATCTCCTGAATCGCCTCATCTAAATTTTGACCTCAAAAGACGTGTGCCAACTAGACCAAATCCTACCATATCTCCTGAAACTCCTTCATTTGTTTTGAGTATTAAACGACGTGTACCTACTGGCCCAAATCCAGCAACATCTCCTGAAGGTCCTTCATTGTCTTTTGGAATAAAAAGGCATGTACCTATTGGCCCAAATCCCGCAACATCTCCTGAAACTCCACCATTGACTTTGGGGTCTAAAAGGCATGTTCCAACTGGCCCAAATCCAACACCATCTCCTGAATCGCCTCATCTAAATTTTGGCCTTAAAAGACGCGTGCCAATTGGACCAAATCCTGCCATATCTCCAGAAACTCCTTCATTTGTTTTAAGTATTAAAAGACGCGTGCCTACTGGTCCAAATCCAGCAACATCTCCTAAAAGTCCCTCATTGTCTTTTGGAATAAAGAGACGTGTACCTACTGGCCCAAATCCAGCAACATCTCCTGAAACTCCACCATTAACTTTGCGTTCTAAAAGGTGTGTCCCAACTGATCCAAATCCAGCAACATCTCCGGATAGTCCTCCTCTAGTTAACAAGTTTGATATAAGTGTTTAAAATTTTATTTCGAGAACAATCTAAATGAGTTTTATATTTAGTAAAAAGACTTGAGTTTTATATATAATAAGAAGACTCATCTCAATGCATTAATAATAAGCTTTGAGAGAAATTCCATTAGACACATAATCCGGTAATAATGTTTTTTATAATAATATTTTTCTTTATTTCTTGGTTGCTCTTTACTCTTAGAAATTATTGTTTACGGTAAAATCACTTAATTCTTTATACATATTATTTTCAAAAGATAAATAATTAACTACAAAGATTAATCATCAATATTGCCCAATTTCATGTTTAATAAGAAAGAAAATCTATATAAAAAACATTGAATATTACATATTATCTCTTCATTTTCGCCCGTAAAAAGATACTTTCATATTTATTACTAATATCAGGTGAAAATATCATTTTGGTCTCTAAACTTCATGTTCAGGCTTATGATTTCTCATGATCTCTAACATGAAACCCTTTTGACTTCGTTTTTTATTTCACACGAAGGCCTTAGAGGCTTTATGAGTGATATATATCAAACATGTGTAAGGAAAGAAAAAGTTGAATGTTAGATGATTCAATTAGAGAGGGGGCCACAAACCCTACACAGAAGAAAGTTAAATAACGATTTTCAGGATCCTACTCGTGACCATGGTGTTGAATTGGATTACCATCAAATAATAAAAGTTCGATATATAAACAAAAAAATTAATTATGTAGAAAAATCTAATCACATCACTAAATTTGAATAACAATGATGCAACAAATAAAAGTCAAAATTGGTATATATGTGGTAAAAAAAAAATATTGAGCAAAAGAAAATATAATTTCCTATCTATATATATAAATAAAAATATTGCTAATTCTTCAAAATTTAGCTGCTTTGAGTGCGCTTCATGTGCAGGCCAGCTCTAACAATGTCTTCTCTTGTAATGATCCCAACCTTTATAAAAAAATAAAACATAAACAATTTGGAGAAAAGATATTAAAAAATTTAATGTTCATAATCTATATGTGTTGTAAAGAAATTAGGAAATAAAATGAGAAAAATTTAATAGGACTTACCAGCTTCTCATCATTGTCTACCACTGGTAAACAATGGAACTTTGTTTCAAGCAACAGCCTACCACAAGAGGGAAAATAAATTATTAATGTTTTAATAAAATAAATATTACATCTCGTTTACTAATCCAATTCGTGGTGTATTGTTTGATGTTAATCTAGTTCAGCACTAGTGTCACGAGTTTGAGTTTGAAGGTGTACTAAAAAAAAACATCTAATAATGCATTTTGACAAAAATTGTGACGCCCATGATCCAAGATTTGGAATTCGGACTTGGCCTTTATCGGTATATGTGTAATTCTCTTGCATCTTGGCGACCAGGCCATGTTACCTACTAGCCACATTGGTGTTTTCATCATATTAATTTTGTTCTCGCTCACATATATCCTAGAAAAAATTCTAGCATCAGGTCACCCAACCAAGAACTACTCCAAGTTAAGCATACTTAACTTTGAGCTTTCTACATATGATTGAGCCACCGAAAAGATAGGTGTGCATTGTTGGTATAGATTGTACAAATCAACTCTTTTAAGTCTTTCTTAACCGTAGTTTTGTATTTTCAAAATCCCTCTTATTTTTATGTAAATTATATTCATTCATTTATATCCCTCCTAAATTTGAGCGTCAATAAAATGCACTCGAAATTTATTAACTTCAACCAAAAACACTAATGAAAGGCAATCACTAACATAGATATAAGGTAATTTGTGACATTGTTTAAAGAAAATCAGTGACAATGCAATCGGTGACACTAATTGAAACTGGTTAACTCTAATTTAATGTAATCGATGATACTGATTGAAGACTTGTTTGAAATTACTCCGAATAATTTCAATTTTTACACGTAGTAATTTCTAATTTGTCCCTACATATTTGGTTAATCACTTAGTTTTATGAAAGTTATCACAATTTTTATAAATCAATTCAAATAACAACATCTACTTTCCGTCTAATTAAATTCACAAAATTTTGTATAAACTTTTTTTAAATTGATTGACTTCAATCAGCGGTTTCAATCCGTTACCTGGATCGAAAATTTTGCAAATTTAATGCAACAATTTCAATGTAAATTAACCAGCAATGAGTTTAGCAAGAGATTGTAATTCTGATCTGAAATTTGTACCTGGCAGCATTTTGCAAGTTTGTAGCTTCACCAACAGCCAATGGAGCTGGTGTCATCAAATCTCCTATGATTTCCCCGTTGGTTTTGCTTAACAATTTCTGATTTGCCTTGAATCTCTGCCCCACACCCAAATATTCAATTTTAAAATAAATTTAAATACCTTTTTTTCTATTTTCTTATTAAATTATTAATGTTGAATAATATATATATATATATATATATATATATATATATATAAAATAATAATAATAATAATAAATACTCACTTTCCAGCTACTGTTCACATCTGGGAATATATTAATCTTACCACCACCCACACCTGTATACAATATGACCCAACATGTTATTTCAATCTTTTGTTATATTGATGTGTGTGTTTTTTTTTTTTTTTTTTTTTTGAATATTAACGAACTATTAAAAATAGGTTTTACGGTAAGATGAACAATTTTTAAAAAATAATTATAAATGTAGATAAATTTTAAAGTATTTGTATATATAACCATAAAAAAAAAAAAAATCATTAATACAATAACTACAATTGCTAATTTATTGAAAGTAACCATGTTTATAATTATTTTCTAGATTTAAGTAATTTTTGTTAGTTTTTTAATAACAAAATCTAAATCAGCTATTGTAGTGTATCGAAACAATAACTCATTTCTAATCACTCAAAATTAAAATTTATTTTTATTCTAACTTCAAAAAAAAATTATTCATCTCTAATTATTTTTTTATTATTTATTTTTAACTACTCATTTTTAATAATACATTTATAACCATTCATTTATAACTTCTCATTGTTAAGGCATCAAATTTCTAATCACATTAAAAAAAGTTATTGTCTGCAATCATTCTTCAAAAACTATTATCGTGAATGAGCTATTTACAACAACTTTTGTACAAATTATCAAAGCCGGCTGTTACCAAAACAAAAATTTGTAATCACTCAAAATAATTTCTCAATTTAATGGCAGTGCAATTTCACGTCCAAGCAGCTTCTATAAATGTATTACATATATAACCTCTTTTTTTTTTACCATTAGAGAAGTATATTTATTTATTTTAATTAATTTTTGGATTAAAGGTTGGAAGTCAAAATTAATTTCTAGTAAAAAAATATTGATATACCTGAAATGGAGTTCAGAGCTAATAAATCATAATCTGAAACAACACCAACCTGTAATGGAAAAAAAAAAAAAAGAAAAAAAAAAAAAAAAAAAAAAAAACTATGGATAACCATTCATTAAATAATAAATAAAAACTGAAATAAATGTGAAAATGGTTGAAATTTGTTTACCAGTTTCCAGTCATCATCAATCACAGGAAATCCAGATAGACTCTTCTCCACCAGAACTTCTAAAGCTGTTTAAATTAAGTCATTTTCAAAAACTCAAAACCAAATTTCAATAACTTAACGGTCAAAATACAGAATTTACTAGAAATGATTACTAAAAAATTAAAATAATAAGTATAAAGCGAATGAAAAATATTTTTTGGCGAATAAAAAGTTGTTGTGAACAAAATTAAGAAGTAGTTATGAAAAAAATAAAAATACAATTTTGAAAGAAATGCGATTATGAGTAAATATACATAGAATCATTTTCAATTTCATTTTCCTGATTTCATCTCGGCTCAAAAATACCCTTAAATATGTAAGCACAAAGTGTGTTTTGGCTACTGAAAATCATTCATTCTTTTTTCAAATTTAATTAACATAACTTTTTATTTTCTCCATGACTATTTTTTACTCACATATACCTATTATTTCTTTTTTTTTTATTATCTTTCCTTTCCCGACACAATTAATCATTATCTCCATGATATTTCTTTCACCCCAAATATTCATATTCATTCTCTTCATAATCATTTTCTTTGGCATTTTCATTTCTCTCGTAATCATTTTCATTCTACTTTTCCCAAACACAACTATCTTGTCCAGATATTCCTCCCATTTGAATAATATTTTATTGGGTAAATTATAAATTTAGTTTGCTCGAATTTAGTTCATATGGTTTCAAAATCTGGATTTTAGTCTCTGAGTTTGAAAAAATCTACGATTTAGTCCCTATGATTTGAAAAATTAGATTTTTGTCCCTAAGGTTTGATAAAATCTAAATAATAGTCAGTCGTTCATAATTTTTGAGAATAGAATACGTAGAAGTTAGTGATTTTTGTGTTTAATGTTGAGAGTGTGAAATAAGTAATTAATTAAAAAAAAACATTATTCATACTTCACATTTAATACTTAATTTATCATACAGTTTACTATTTTGTAGATTTTATCAAACAATGGAGACTGAATTCTATATTTTCCAAACCATAACGACTAGAGGCTACATTTTCAAATCATATACACTAGACTCTTCGTGAAATCATAGAGACTAAATTTATAATTCACCTTATTTTATTTTATTAAACTTATAAACAACAACAAAATTAAAAAACGTTTTGTTTTGTTTTTTGTTTTTTGTTTTTTGTTTTTTGTTTTTTTTTTTAAGACCAAATTTAATAAACCTATTATTTACCAAAATTATAATTTAAAATACCTTCGTCAACGCTAGTAGATGGCTTCACCACTTGCAGGTTTCCCTTGTTCGTCATAAAATCCCCAACCGTATACGATCCACACCTGAACTGAAAATTCACAACCGAATTTTAATTCAAATACAAAATTAATTTATCATTTTAAATAAATCACAACGAAATTTTCAATTTCGTAGATCGGAAAAACCCGATTCCGGCATACCGGCGCAGAACTACCGATATGGTGACCGGAAAATGCCAAAACGACCGCTGGAGATCGAATCCGACACGAGGGCGATGAGTTTAATCCGCCAGCGGCGGCGGAGGCTGGCCGGAATTGCCTCTGCTGCGATAGAGAATTAGGAAGAACAGAGGAAACGTAGGGCGTTGAAATCGAAACCATTCTTTACTTTTTGCGACAAAGATTCTAAAAGAATAAAAAAATAATAAAAATGAATTTGAGTAATTCTTTTTCGAATGAGATTAGAAATTAAATAATGTATTTATAGAGAGAAAAAAAAAAGAGCCTTACGGCGGCGCCTACGTGGAAACGGAACGGAAACGGAGAATGAATTTGCTTTCTTTGGAAGCTTAAACGAACGAATAGAATTATGCCACCTGGTCTGTAGCAGGTTTTGTTTGACTTCTCACGCGCGCGTTGCTGTGTTTGGGCCCACACGCTTCTCTGATCTCCGTTGATTTTTACAAACATTTTGACTAATTTTTAAGAAGAATTATTCGAACTATTAAATCAATTCATCTTTAGATTCTCCAATCAGATAGTTTCTAGAATATTTTTTTTTAATAAAATACAATTTTAATCCAACTGTTTATAGAAACACCTCTCTTATATTATATTTTATGAAATATTCACGTCACATTATAAAATAAAATGTGGCTTATAATGTACCAGATAAGCGAGCATCATTATTTAGTTCATAAGCAATATCTAAATATTTTTTTATATTTAATATTAAACATATTAATCATTCATCTCTATAGAATATCATTTCTCATTTTAATATTTACTATGTTCATCTAAATAAAATGAAAGAATCATATTCTTCTTTATGACTATGGTAAGGTTTCACATATATGCCACTCTATTAAAGCTTCATCATATAAATATTCTTGTATAAAAGTATATATATTCTTTTTCTTACAAAAAAAACTAAAAAACAAGAGTAAGGTGTGACAAACTAAAATGATTCTTTTCATTATGAGAGGTGGAGTACTAGAATATATTAAGGAAGAAACAACTTTAAAATAAACATTAGAAAACATGAGCAACAAGAATTCTTCTTAGAATAGTACTCAAAAAAAACAAAAAATAAATAAAAATCTAGACTATTGTTAGTTGATATAATAAAATTTACTTCAGTCTATTAATTTGACATTTTAGGTTGATCGGTGATTAAATATAATTTTTAATGACATGAGAGCAAGAAGTCATGAGTTTTAATTCGCGTGGTATCATTTTTCTTCCCATTTAAAATTAATTCTATTTGTAGGATATTTTACCTTAAGCTTTTTAGGTTGATATGTATTTTTGGGGATTTTTTCATTCTTTCTTTGTCGATGACCTGAATTGATAGTGTGATTCGTATTTTTTTAAAAACAAATTATGGCATTTTAGGACTGATTATATATTGTTGATGCTAAAAAATAGTCAACTGGAATCAATGGTAGAGATTTATTTATCGAGGACAAATTTTCCTCTAAAACAACGAAAATTAGGCACACCGGTGTGGTGTGAGCCACATGGCTTCCGATGCCTAAGTCAGTAATGTATTGTAGGAGAGTTTAGAGAGAGCTTTAGAGCTTATGATTAGCTTATAAGAATTATGAGCATATTTCAGCTTAACCCAGCTTGGCTTCAAATGGAGGATGACTTGACGTTTTATAACAGTCGGACTCGTAACCCTTGCAGCTCACTTAATGGTGGCTTAATGGTCAGCGTTTGTAACGCAGCCATTAAGTGGGGAATGAATACTGGCGTAACTCCTGACCGTTACACTTGAGAGATGTAACGGTCTTCTCTACGAGGTTACTTAGACTCGGTCAACCTTTGCAGGTCATCACTTCCACGGGCAACCCCTTAAGGGTGTGGGTCTTCTCGGTGTAACTCCAGGACGTTACCCCTTAAGGGTGCAACGACCTAGGATGTTACTTGGACCCGGTCGACTCTTAGAGAAGCCCTGACCTCCACGACTTTTCCTCTTTAGGGGTGTTCACCTTCGGCTGTCCTCTCAGGGATCGGTTTTGGACTCAGTAACTCATAACCACCATGGCTTGCCCCCTTAAGGGAGGTTTTCACCTTCGGTGTAACTCCTGGTCGTTATCAGCGGATCCAGTCCTCACTTGGACTCAGTCGACTCTCAGAAATGCCCTAACCTCCACGACTTTCCCTCTAGAGGGTGTTCACCTTCTTTGGCCGACCCCGATAGGGTCGAGGCTGCAAGGGCCGACCCATAGGGGTCGAGGCCTTCCTTGGCCAATCCCTAGAGGGGTCGTACTTACTTGGCCATCCCCCGGGGGTCCTGGGCGACTTTGGTGGACCCATGTGGGATCATTACCTATTTTGGCCAACCCCCAGGGTTCAAGGCTTTCCTTGGCTGACCCCTAGGGTTGATTGTTATTTATTTGTAGTATGAATGTTCAGAAAACCAATGTGAGATGTAAGTTGTGTTACACAATTTAGGGTAATGTGTGGTTTGTTAGTTGTGTTTTCTCGTCTCTTAGAGAGATGTATGAGTTGTTAGTGATGTTCTACTCTTGTAAGAGTACAATGTGTTGCTAATGGTGTTTCACACCATTGAGAGTGCAGTGTGAGGTGCTAGTGACGTTTCACTCCTTTAAGAGTGCATGGTGAGTTCATAATGGTACTTCACGCTTTTGTAAGTGCAGTGTGACTTGCTAAAGGTGTTTTTCTCCACTGAGAGTGTAAGGTGAGTTATTAAGGGTATTTTACTTCTTTGAGAGTGTATGGTGAATTATTAAGGGTATTTCACTCTTTTGCAAGTGCAAGGTATGCTGTTAAAGGTGTTTCACTTCTTTTAATAGTGCATAGTGAGTTGCTAATGGTGTTTCACTCATTTGAGAGTGTCGGGTGATTCGTTAGTTTTGTTTCACTCATTTGAGTAAGCAGGAGAGTTTCACTCATTTGAGAGTGTGATGTGAGTTGCAGATAGTGTATCACTCTTTTGAGGGTACATGGTGAGTTGCAAGCTGTGTTTCACTCATTAGATAGTGTGTGGTGACCTGTTAGCTTTACTTCACTCGTTAAAAGGCGTAGTCGTACTTGTGAGTTGAAGACAATATTATGCAGCTGAGTGATACACGATTATTCAAAGTGTTATTTAAATAATGTTTGATGGTATATTATGAGTCAATGTGTGAATGGGTATGTATATTAGATTTGTATTATTGAATGATGAAGTGTGATAAGTTGTGTAAGCAGATGGATAGTCTATGCTAATGACCTCTATTCAATGGAGTTAGGATGTAAGACTCTAGAGCACTCATATCGTATACGAGCTTCATACTTAGTTGTGGTTGGAAAAACATAGAGCTGAGCTTAGTTCTCGAAGTTGAGACTGATTTTTAAACTGTTATAAGGTGTCTTAGTGCCACTAGTACGTTGACCATTGTGTGATTGGTCGTTCAAGTAGTTAAAAGATGTGTTGGGATGTACATCCTTGAGTTGGTACCTCTTGGTATGTAGGTTTTGGTAATCATGGATGCAAGGTGTTAATAAGAGTCGAGCAAGTGAGCAAGTGTGAGTGGTGTTGTATTGATTAGCTCTAGGTGGTAAAAGTTTTTGGTGGAATTTCTTAGAATGATGTGCAGTTATCGGGATCACCACTCTCTAGTTTGGTTTGAGGCACTCGTCTAGTTGTAAGTTGTCCTGCTAGCTAGTTATCTGTTGGTGCACGAGTGATGTATTTTTTAGTCTCATGTGCAGATAAGCTTCACGCTTTTATGAGAGAGTTTAATGAATAGAGATTTGCTCTCTAGATTAGAGTACAAAGGTGCATGATAGACAAAATAGTTCACTATAAGAGGTTGACAACCTTGAGATCTCGAGTATGATCATGGTAAGTTCGTAAATAAGAGTTAGTAGTGTAACCCTTTAGTTTCTGCTGATTAATGGTAGTTTATCGTAGAGAGAAATTACTTACTTTGTATGTATTTACACATTTTTGCGACGTTGTTTACTCTCGGAGGTTTCTAGAGGGGGTTCACGACGAGATTTCATTGTAATCGATGACCTTCTCATCGTGGTAGTTGGACCAAAATTACTGACAAAGTTTTCAGGTTGTGGTCTTTTAGTTGTAATATATTGTATGTTTCCTTGTAGCTTCTATGTGTTACAAATAACTTCAAATAACAATTCAAATTTATTTTATTTCAGGATAGGTACATTTTTAAGACTTAAATAATATTTTATTAAAATTTGGAGAGTAAATAGTCCAAAAATAATTACAAAATAAAATAAATACATAGATATATTTATGTTATAAGTAATAACAATAATTTTGGTTTACTAGGTAACCCAAATTAATTTTTGGTGAACCCAAGAACAAATCTAACCTAATAAATTTTCTTTTATTTGAAACTGCAACCTATCAAATTGGGTTGGATTGGTTCGAGTTATTCGATATTCAGATTATTTGACCACACCCTACTTTACACGATCACACCTTCTTCAAACTCAAGAAACAACTACAATAATCTCATAGAAGAAACCTCATGAATCACACATCAAGCTAATATCCAAAAATAAAAACTAGAGTCCAAAAAATATTTTTCGTGAGTTTGTTACCTCCTATACGCAGGAAGCATGCTTCAAATATCTCATACTTTAGTTACTGAGTTGCTAAATGAAGACATTGGAGAAGTAATGATTTTATTTTCAACCGACACTAATTTTTTTTTTTTTTCAATGAAGAAAGTAACTATAAAAGTTAACTTTAAAAGATATATTAAGATTAAAAAATAAGTATAATTGAAATATTTGAAACATATAAATCAAATAGATCATTGAAAATGCTGTTTTTTTTTCAGAATTTTCTTTCATTACTACTAATGATTTATTCTCATTTGTCAAGTATTTGTTACTTTTCAATTCCAAAACCATAATTTTCTTACCACTATTTGTTTTTCATCAAGAATCAAGAACAATATAAAGGTTGATATTTAAAAAAATAGTATTTCGAGATTAACGATAATTATTTTGTTTTATCAATAATGAGGTGCCGGTATAAAACTAAAATTAGTCACATTAATGTTAGTCATAGAGCATCTAGTGTCAATTAGCTTAGCTCAACTTTATGAATATGTCAATTAGCTTAGCTCAGCTTGGATTCTAGGGTTGATCTTCTTATTTTTTTTATAGTAGTTGGAGTTGTAACCGCTACACCTGGTGGCTTAATGATCAGCTGCTGGTCGGGGCAACTTTTACTACCGAGGTTCTCGACTTTATTCGGGTATTTAAGAAAATATTTTGCCTATAACAATAAACGTATCAAAATAAACATAACTTAATTGCTTCCTATATTATTATTTTCCTAATTTATTGTTAATAATTTGTGGTTTGAGTCAAGTCATTCTTATCCTACGAAATAAAAGTGAATAAAATAAAAACTAACGCAGTCAACTCCATTTGTTCGAACAACTTCCATTGAGTCTCTACCCCTACTTTTTTTTGTTTTCGGGCTGGAAAGATAAGGGTAGAAATCAAGTTCCAAAAGTGGGGCCAATCTAGTTACATCGACTGAGGAATCAACTCTCATAAATGATGGGATTCCCGCATTTTCCGCAGGAACATCCACAATCGATCGAGTGCGCTTGACAAGATCTCCCTCTTTAATAGCGGTATCACTACCAAAGACAACAATTCCTACCTTCTCATTCTCAAGATTTAAGGCTATTCCTTGTACACCGCTGCAAGTGAAACCCATTCGACCTCGGTCGAGATCTAAGCCGGTCTATAGCATAGGTGCTGCAGTGAAAGATTCCGTCTAGATGCCTCCAAGAAAGAGCAAAAAGACTCATGGTCCATGGCTCAAAGACTCATGGTCCATGACTACAGTCAAACCCTTTCCACATCAATGCAATGAGATGTGTCTATTTATCTATCTCTTGACCCATATATAACCCAACAAACTACCCTAATCCAAAAAATAATCTTACTGCTCCCAACATAATTGAAAAAAGAAAAATAAAAATCGAAAAAATAAATGAAATGAAAAAAAAAATAAAAAAAAATACCTGAGTTCATATAATTTTAAATTTTAAAATTTAGTTAAACAAAGTGAAAATTAAGTTCTAATATTAAAAACCAAAATTTAATTTTTATGATTTTTTAAAAACTAAAAACTAAAAACTAGTTATTATCTTTTATAATGATGGATGAAATAAGTAGATATATGCGATTATTGACATGTAATTTTTTTTTTTTTTTTTTTTTTGTGCAGAATTAATCACTGAATTGATGTCTTCATTATTGACCTACAACTAACTTTTACGTATCTAATTTTCCTACTATTATAATTTACTAGGACTATTTTTTAAACTTTATAGATTAAGTTATAGTTTTAACCATCATAAATTCTAACTTTTTCTAGATTATAGGAACCAAATTATAGATTTTTAAACCATTTAAATTAAATTCGAATTTTCATTTGCATGCACTAAATTTAAAATTGGATAAAATACTATTTTGGTCTCTCAACTTTCACATTTGTTCTATGAACTTTCAAAAATCAAATTTTAATCTATGATTTTTGAATTTTGTTCCAAGTTTGTCCCTAAACTTTCAAATATTCGTCTTTAAATTTTGATTAAAAAAACTTTAAATTATTACCTATCATAAATTTAAGTTAATATTAATGGAAAGAAGAAAATTACTTTAATGCTCATACACTTTACCCATATTATAAGATTTCACACAATTAAATAATTAGGTAATATCAAAAAGTACCAAATAGAAAAATGTAAAAAATACTCTATATATGAAGGAAGTTTTTCTTTAATGGAAAATGATTAAATAATATTGATAATTTTTAATACAATGAAAAAAAAAAAAAAATTGCCAAGATATTTTTAAAAGTTACATAGAGAAAAATGAATCAAATTTTTTTTTCAAGAACTTAATTTAAATTTTTTAAAAAATAAAATATTATCATTTTAAATTTTAAAATAAAACAAAATTCAAAATTCATATAAACTAAAATAAGACTTAGAACAAAAATGAAAATTAAAATGATATTTTGTCTATTAAAATTTATCCAATAATTAAAAAAAAAAAAACGAACATCATCATCGTTGATGGAATCTACGGCGGCGATTGTGTTAGAAAATTACAATCTCCGATTTAGGGTTTGTACTGAAATCCACCCAACATTATATAAATTGCTCAAACATTGAAACCCTACTTCTTTTCTTCAGTGCAGTTTGAGCTGCCCTCGAATTCGAAAAATCTCCGCCTTCTCCGCCGTCGTAGTAATCTATCCTTTCTCTAACCTTCCCTCTCCTCCTTTATCATTTTTCTCTTTACAACAAATCCCCAAAAAAAAAAAATCAAATCCCCTTTTGTTCTTCCGATTTTTACCCAGAAAATTTCTATATACACATTCTTCTATCCATTTCTGTTCGTCGTTCTTAGATTTACTGCTTGTTTTCGAATAATAGAGGAGAGGGAAGCCAATCAAAGATCAAAAAAAATTCAAAAAACTTTGGAAAAAAAAAGCAAAAGAAAACGATTCAGACCACCCAGTTTTCTCACTATGGCTCAGGTTCCACCTCCACCTCAAGTTTCCGCCGCCGATCCAGCGGTTAATGGAGCGGCAAACCAGATTGTCACCACGTCGTTGTATGTTGGTGATCTTGACCCCAACGTCACCGATTCGCAGCTCTATGATCTTTTCAATCAGGTGGGGCAGGTGGTTTCGGTTAGGGTTTGTAGGGATTTGACCTCCCGTCGATCGCTTGGTTATGGCTATGTCAATTACAGCAACTCAGTGGATGGTTAGTTAAGCCCTGCCTTTAACTCTTTGTTATCTTTATTTTTGTCCTCTCAATATATGTGTTTAGCTATTTTGTTTCCATTGGTAAGGGTTTGCCTCTCAGGTTAGAACCATTGGGTGAGGTTAAAATTATTAATACTTGATGTCTCTAGGTTCCCAGCCTTGTGGTGAGTGCGGGTACCCTGTATATAGAGGGTAGCAGTTCTAGCAAAGTTCCGACTTCTTGGTTATTGGCTTAAATATATGTGTAGCTATATTGGGTCTTTGCTTGAGTTTTCTGTATATGATGGAGTCTTTTGTACATGTCAGCCCTTCACAGTTTGAGAATAGAACTTCTTGTTTCTTGTTTCATTTTAGGATAAATTACACATGTTTTTTTTTTTTTTTTTTTTGACAGAATACACTTAATAGACTCGGATACCATATTAGATAGCGTGGAGTTGTAGTTTTCAAGAAGTAGGATGGCTGACTTGGGATTACCATATTTACCTCATTTTGTTTTTTTCTTATATTTTCTCCTTCTCTCTTGGAGTATTAATTTGGGTGATTCTCCAGTAAATGTGATATCCCGATTGTGAAGGTTGTGTATATAAAATTGTTGTTTTTCTCTGATTGTGAAGGTTGTTTATATAGAATTGTTGTTTTTCTCTTTACGTGGTTTGATCAATGCTACTACGTAGTTAACTTTTGCTTGTTTTGTTTGAATCCGTTTGAAGGAATGTTTCTTATTGTATCTTTTTGCTTTCTTTTTTCGTTCTTCTTGACAGCATCTAGGGCCTTAGATGTGCTTAACTTCACCCCTTTGAATGGGAATCCTATAAGAGTTATGTACTCACACCGTGACCCTAGTGTGCGGAAAAGTGGTTCTGGGAATATTTTTATCAAGGTAAGTACTTCTCTAGCAAGAGCTTTGTTTCCTTGTCTCAATGATTTTGTTTTTACTTAATGCTATCTCCTTAATGATAGAACTTGGACAAGGCAATTGATCACAAAGCATTGCATGATACATTTTCTGCGTTTGGAAGCATTCTATCTTGCAAGGTTGCTACAGATCCATCTGGCCAGTCTAAAGGCTTTGGTTTTGTGCAATTTGAAACTGAGGAATCTGCCTTAAAAGCCATTGAGAAGTTGAATGGTATGCTGCTAAATGACAAGCCGGTGTTTGTAGGACCTTTCCTTCGCAAGCAAGAAAGAGAAAGTGTCAGTGAGAAAACTAAGTTTAATAATATTTTTGTTAAGAATCTGTCTGAAACTACATCTGAAGAAGATTTGAAGACAGTGTTTGATGAGTTTGGACCAATCACTAGTGTTGTGGTCATGAGGGATGGAGATGGAAAATCAAAATGCTTCGGCTTTGTTAACTTTGAGGATGCGGATGATGCCGCAAAGTCTGTTGAAGCACTTAACGGAAAGAAGGTTGATGGGAAAGAATGGTATGTTGGAAAAGCCCAGAAAAAATCTGAAAGGGAAGTTGAATTGAAAGGTCGATTTGAACAGAGCGTGAAAGAAGCTGCTGACAAGTATCAAGGTGCAAACTTATATATTAAGAATTTGGAGGACAGCGTTGATGATGATAAACTGAAGGAGTTATTCTCTGCGTTTGGAACCATTACCTCATGCAAGGTTGTAAGGAGAAAATACATTTTGTAGTAATAAATCTTCTAGTTTGGGTGTGTTATCATATGAATTAATCCTATACATGACTGCAGGTTATGCGAGACCCTAGTGGAATTAGTAGAGGATCTGGTTTTGTTGCATTCTCAACTCCAGAAGAGGCTGCTAGAGCTGTGAGTTACATTATTGTGCACAAGAATATTGTTTAAATGATCCTTGTCATATATGTTTGGCTGTCATATTAAAGTTCACTTTATCCACAAAATTTTGATTATCTATTCCTATCATCTGATAGCTTGCAGAGATGAATGGAAGAATGATTGTGAACAAACCTCTCTATGTTGCACCTGCACAAAGGAAGGAAGATAGAAGAGCTAGGTTGCAGGCATGTTTGTGCTAATTATTGTCTTCATGTGGCGGCATTCTTGTTCTTTCACGTCTGCTTGTATTTACTTATTCATTTCCTCTTTTGTTTAACATTGGCTGTATTTATCTTCGTGCTTCTCAGGCACAGTTTTCTCAAATGCAACCAATGGCCATGGCATCTCCGGTTGCTCCTCGTGGCATGCCGATGTATCCTCCAGGTGGTCCAGGAATTGGACAACAAATATTCTATGGACAAGCTCCACCTGCTATTATTTCCTCGCAGGTAACTTCTTTCGTTAGAAAAACATTATCACTATGGTTTTCGTGTAAAATAAATTTCTTTTCTCTCCATATCTCTTTTTGAAATTGAATGGGTTATATAATCTGTTGAATGGGTTATATAATCTGTGACTGTATTTAAATCATACTGTGAATTCTTTCAGCCTGGCTTTGGTTATCAGCAGCAGCTGATGCCTGGAATGAGGCCTGGAGGAGGTCCTATGCCAAATTTCTTTGTACCAATGGTTCAACAGGGCCAGCCAGGGCAAAGACCGGGTGGCAGGCGTGCTGGTGCCATTCCCCAAACACAGCCGCCTGTTCCAATGATGCAGCAGCAGGTAGGTATCGCTTTTTCTGTCTTCTTTTTTCCCATGGCCGTGCTTACTCGAAGACACTAATGTAATATGTTTGTGTACCTGAAAGATGCTCCCAAGAGGGGGACGGGTCTACCGTTTTCCTCCTGGACGTGGAATGCCTGATCATCCCATGCCTGGTGTTGGTGGAGGAATGTTCTCGGTTCCTTATGAGATGGGTGGCATGCCGCCACGCGATGTAGTGCACCCTCAACCAATTCCTGTTGGAGCCTTGGCTTCTGCCCTTGCAAATTCAACTCCAGAGCAGCAAAGAACGGTAGGAGTTAAATCCTACATCATCAATTCTCCCTTTCATTATGATACTGATCTAGGGGATGTTTGGATTGAGATTCTAAGAGTATTAGTATTTAGAATAAGTCTCCAAGGGGTGGCGCAGTTGGTTGAGGCTTGAGCTTTGAAGGTGTGCTCCTCAAGGTCTCAGGTTCGAGGCCTATCTGTGACATTAATTTATAGACACCTCATGTGTCTTCATTCCTTCGATGTCTCTTGGTGCCTGGCCTAGGGACGGGTGTGGTTACCCCGGGTATAGTGGAGCGAAACTTTGATTTTCCGGTTTCAAAAAAAAGTTTTATTATTTAGAGTGGAAATTTATTTCAAGTATTTTAGAAGTAATAATTGCAGCCAAAAACTTGTTTAGATATAGTTTTTATGAGTATTTAGAATAAGTATTTGAAATGAGAATTTATTTTGAATATTTAGAAATAATGATTGTAGTCTTAAAGCTTGTTTTGATGTAGTTTTTAAGAGTATTTAGAATAAGAATTTATTTTGAGTATTTAGAAGTAATGGTTACTGTCAAAAGCTTGTTTAGATGTAGTTTTTAAGAGAGTTTAGAATTAGTAACTAGAATGAGAATTTATTTTGAGTATTTAAAAGTAATGATTGCAGCCCAAAAATTGTTTGGATGTAGTTTTTTTTAGAGTATTTATTAAATACCGATTCCAAACATATTTGGCTAATATGTTAACCAGTGGTTATTTGGCTTTGGGCGTACACACTACCAAAAATATATGAACATAGTAGAAACTGAATTTTTTCTTTTTGTATAATAACACCAGTCTGGTTGTTTTCAGATGCTAGGGGAAAATCTTTATCCTCTTGTGGAACAGCTAGAGCCTGATAATGCAGCAAAGGTAACAGGCATGCTACTGGAAATGGACCAGACTGAGGTTCTGCACTTGCTCGAGTCGCCGGAGGCTCTGAAAGCCAAGGTTGCTGAGGCGTTGGAGGTTTTAAGAAGTGTGGCGCAGCAGGCGGGCAATGCGGCTGATCAATTGGCTTCACTATCGCTGACCGACAACCTTGATTCGTAATCTGAATGCTGTTGCCCTTCTCATTTTACTTGGTGCTTTTATTGACTTTTGAGACTTGAAAGTTCAACTATTTTTGTTCGAACTGAGTGATTTCTGTTACTGGCAAAGATTGTGGGAACCTATGTTTTAAGTTTTGTCATATCAAGCATTTTGCTTTCATTAACACTTCTAATGGGCTTTGAAATTTACCTGTTATTAATTTGGTTTTTATTTGAATTTCTTTTAGCATTTGATTTTCTTTACATGAAAATTTAGTTCTTATTCTTTAAATTTAGTTAACAACTATGTCCTGCTTGATATTTTATAACACTTTTTATGAGGTGTACGTTCTTTGAGTACTCATGTTTGAGATCTACTTGTGATAATAATTTGTAGATCACTCTTATATCTCTATTTCTTGAATATATTGGTCTAGCGAATGATTTTCAATTTAGCTCAATTTTAATTCAGTAAGTAATTTTGTATGGTTAACAAACCTGCATTTTCCTACCAAAATTAATGAACGAATCCTTAAATTTTCTAAATATTCAATTTTCTACCAAAATTAATTTCTTAAGCTCATTAAAGGTGTTCTAACATTAATAACAATATTTGAGAGGAAGATTATCTAACATTGATATTTGAGAGGAAGGTTATCAAATTAAATTTTAGAGATTGAATTGGTTCAAAAATTAACATAGAATTAGTTTGGAAAGACGTGAACTATATTTTCATTTATCCATAATATATATGTATGTTTATAAAATAAAATTAATTTCATTATTTTTTTTTTTTTTAAATTCAAATATTTTTTAAGTATTTATGACAATATTTATTTAAAAATTAAAGTTAATAACAAATTTATATTTAAGTTAATAGCTCAACTCAGTCTAAAATAAATGAATTAGGATGTGTTGAGTTCTCTATTACAAAGGATTAGAGGTTCAATAGAGTCAAAATTTTAGATTAGCCTCAAAATTTCTTAATCCAACCTATTTGCAACCCTAAAGCTTCATTACAAATAATCCAAATGATATTTTCAAAAATAAAAATCTATTTTCAAAAGGCAATATTGGTGGGTTGCTTGCATGTCAAATCAAATTAACTTCACATTTATTTATAAATTTCACTTAAATCACTTAATTTCATTGGAACAACCAAAAACGTTATGAGCAAACTTACATGCTTGGTTTCCTGTATTTTAGCAAAATTTAGACCAATTGTAACAAAATACATTGTATAAATTTTTCATAAAATCCTAACTCTTCTTATCAACATTTTTATTTTCGCTCTCTTATAATAAAACCATACTCCTCTCTACCGTGTATATATAACTAATACATCAAAAGTGAACATACCAATAAATCTATTTGTTGTTATTTCTCGATTTCCCTTTATTTTACTTTTGATTGTTTGTTTACAATTACAAACATATTGAATGTATATTTGATTAGTGGCTCCAATCTTGTTTCAAATGGGTTCTCATATTTCAAAGTTTGATTGGGAGAGTTCACTCCCATTCATCCAAGCATTCAAGAATAAAAAAAGTCATGTAACTGAACCTTAATAGACATAAGATCCATACGTTTCCATTCATTCACCTTTCTAGCTATAGTAGCTACACCATGTTAAAAATAGAGCATATGCACATACCAAAAAACTGACTATAGCCCAGTTTCGGGCCTCCGCAACCATCTACGTAATCTGAGCCATTTAAATAAATATACATATCATGTTAGTTACCGACAACACGTCTCAACCGCAATCCTACACCGGCCGCTGCTGCATGTTCCGTGCCCTCCAGATTAGCATCCTGTGTCTCAGATGATGAAGACCCCACATCCCTATGCTTCTTCCCACTGTCTTCGCCAAAGTTATGGAGTCGACGGCCGATGAGATAACGATCGTCGCGAATGGAATTGTGAAGGTTGGTGAACCAAACATGAAATCTCTTAGCGCAGAAATACAACATGCTGACGCTAAGGCATCCAATCCAAGCAAATCGATAAACAGCCGAGTTAACGATCAGTGGGTACCCAAAAGCTGGAAACACTCCTCTAGATAGAACGTACGGCACGCACAGTGCTGTGAGTAGCTTCATTATAATTGGCACGACGATTTCCCGCATAACCCAGAGTCCTTGCAGCCTGGAGAAGCCATCTTCTCTTACTCTTTCAAACTTTACTCTCCAACTGTCATCCACCAGTGGAATCATATGATCTAACATTACCTGTTCAAGTGGGAAAGAGAAATTGTACGTTTAAATGAAGGCAAGTCTTGTAAAAGAAATATGGCATGCATTTGGCAGGATTCAAATATGACAAGTTTTTATTTCAACCAGAAAATGTGTGCGAGTGATATGATCTTTTAGCTAGCCTTGGTAGTTGGTCACTTGGTTGGTTAAATGGTTAGTAGGTTAGTAACTTAGTAGTTAGCCTTGGTTGTAACCTACCTGCATGAATACATTACTACTACGTTTAGGGGAAGTAGAATGAGAATGATTACAGAGAAAATGAGAATTAGGAAAGAATAAGAAGGAAAATGGTTGGGGAGAATGATTTTTTTATTTCTTGAAACCGAGAAATGAAAGCTTTGCTCCACTATACCATTCCCGTGTCTAAGTCAGGCATCGAGAGACATCGAAGGAATGGAGACACGGAAGGTGTCTACAAATTAATGTCACACATAGGTCTCGAACCTGAGGCCTTGACGGAGCACACCTTCAAAGTCTAAGCTTTCAACCACCGTGCAATCCTTTGAAGATGGAAGTGAATATTTATGTTTGGGGTGAAGGAAATAATTATGAGAAGAATGATTTATTGTGTTTGAGATAAAGGCAATGATAATGAAGAGAAAAAAAAAACAATAATAATGGATATAATGTGAGTGAAAAATAGTTATAAGAAGAATAAAAAGTTGTTAAGTGAATTATAAAAAGTAGTTGGAAGAATATAAAGGTGATTTAGGAGAATCATGATTATGGAGAAAATGATTTTCGATAGCCTAAATATCGAAAATCAGTCTCATTCTCATTCTCTCCATTTGTTTTTGGTGGTCCAAACATGCCCTACATGTTTTAAAGAATCAACTCAATGGACCTAGAGTTAGAATGTATCAGGTGGGTTAAAGCTCACCAGTCTAGTCCAGATCTTCAGAAAAATTAAGCCCAATGCCCAATCCTGATACAAGAGGAAAACTGGGCTTTCATCCACTGGAACTCGCATAGGCACAATGACCAGAAGCTCAAATAACAACCCGATCAGAACAGGAATAAGAAAGATCTGAAAACAAAAACCATGTCAGATCAATGGAATCAAGAAATTCTTACAAGTTCAATCCAAATTGATGCTGAAGTAAAGTTTCCCTCCATTTTCTGTTAACTTATTACAGTCAAACTTACCCATATCGACAGAAGTGCAGAACTCTTGACGACAATGGCAAACCATTTCCATATCTGACTCAACAAAACTGTTACTCTTCTTGCTCTGACATATTCAACGGTATACCTAGCACCAGCTATGACTGTCCAAATAACGTAGCTCCCAATGACAAAAGCATACATATCTATGGAAAGAATAAACATACAAATTAGCATTAATCCTATAACTATAAGAAAAAGAAAAAAAAAAACTTCTGTTGGGTTTGTCGTACCGTTGCACTTGATACCATGTGTGATGGGAAGAAGTGGAATGGCATCGAAAAGTGCCCGTCCAAGTGAGGTCGGTACCACTACCAGTGCTGAGTTGAAGACAAGAAGAGTCATCCATGCCACAACCAACAAAAGAACAATGCGGAGAGCAAAGCTATACCTCCTAAATTACAAATAAAAAAAGATTAGAAGCCCGAGCATGCCCGGAAACCCATCAATCTAGCCAAAAACTTGACCAAATAGATTATGCTAAATTTAGTTAAAAACACTTCAATACTTGGTTAGGATGCCACCATCGAACAAGAACCGAAAACTGAAACATGTAAAGTAAGAACAACTTCAAAATAAACCGAAGTATGAGGCACTTGGACCCTCAAAAATACACAACCCAAGCCAAAAAAAAGGTTTATCCACTCAACAATTGCATGCTTTCCCTCAAGCTCCTTGCTTCATAAACCAAATATGCTAACTAATTATCTGTATGCCCTTATTTACAACCTTCTAGTACAGTAGTACTAATATATACCTACCTCATACCCTCACAAACTCCTACCTTGTGGTATGTGGTCTCAAAAAATTGTAGAAGACCCAACGTAAAAATCAGTGTTAATTGGACAGGAATTTATTATCAGGGTTCAAACACATGACCATACCAAATGCTTGCTTACGGGTTATGGCAATTTTAGATATATAACACTTAAACCAGGCCAAACTGCACATAGTGCACATAAAAGCCAACCACAAATGGTTGAGAAAGAGGAAAAAGACCAAGTGCCCAACTCTCCGACAATGATATTGATATTCATGCTTGGAGCAAATAATTTGAACGTACTCTGAATCAGACTGGTCTTCAGAATCATACTCCTCGTTACTCAAATTTCCAGATGCAGGAGCAGCTTCGTTAGGTTCATTAGCTGCAGCATGGGCTACCAGAGCCTGATCCTGTCCACCTAGATGATGCACCACCTGCATTTCTTCTTGCAACGCAGGCTGCTCTCCATTCCCATTTTCCTGGCCAACATTTTCTTCAGTTTTGGGAAGTAAATAATCTGTTAATCCAAGGGCCCAACCGACAACAGTAAACCAGCAGTGGAGAAGGGATTTGATGGTTGTTCTCAATTTAAAATGTTCGATAGCAAAAGGAATGCAGATTTGAAAGAGGAGCATATCAGCAGGAATCTCTGTAAAGGGGTCTGATAATCTGCCATACAAATGGTCGAGAAAATAAAAGTATTGTCAAAGAAGCCTACGTTCAATGTTAAACTGCAACAATCACAGATAAGCATTCTCAAGTATTATGAACTTACGATATATCAAGAGGAAAAATAGAAGGCACTATCCTCATAGCAAGTTTGACAGGTAAGAACACCAGCATCACAATTAAACTTCCATATACTGCAACAGATAGCAGAACTCGACGAGCATGCTTGTGCATAGGATCGTCAATCAAATCTCGGAAAGGATTATAGTTCGGATCAGCAGGATCGCGAAGGAAGTACAAAACTCCACTGCGCAAAACCTAAAAATTGTTGCAACATCATGAGCAATTGACATAACTATAATTGATGGACAAATTAAACCAAAATACACAATAAATGACATATACCCCACGAAGAAGACTGACAAATATGCTTATTTGTAACATATATACAATGCCAACAGCCCAGTGAAACAATGAGCTTGCAAGAGGAGAAATGGAAAAGAATAGAACACGCTGAGCCATTGACTTCCCAAACATCCTTACAGTACAAACGTCAAGCCACCAGCCACACATCAAGGGGAATACCCCAAGTTCTATGACCAGAAGAAAAGCAACCTTAACCATAGTCATCAAATGCCTCATTGCCGCCATGAACTGCCTAAGGAGTGAAGGAATGGCCTCGGCTACAGATGCAATGCCGTACAACCTCCCCATTGTTAAAGGCTCTCCCCGAGTGTATCGGATCAAAGCAACAGTGCCAAGATAGAAGAAAACCAAGGAAAATATAAACATGTAGCCTACAGCAAGAGTTGTAATATCAGAAAGCCTTGATGCAGTAGCTACCCCTTTCAAAAGATCCACTGAAAGTGGATCGGTTATGTTGTTTGAAACATTGTTCAATGTACTGGAGTTGACTTTAAACATTTCTGCAACCTGATCGAGTAGACCACCTTCCTTACCATCCGATGACAAATTTGCAACAGCTGTCAATGCATTTTTCAATGTGATGTTGGCCAAGGAGAGAGCCGACTCTGTAAGTGGCATCACTGTTGAGAAAACTGGACCGCTGGTTGAAGAGAAAAGCCATGATAAATAATGAAGTATGATCCGACCTAGTGAAAAGGGCACAAAGATAACAACGCCAAGAAATATCATATTGCTGGCTAAAACCTGCAAAACATTAGAGCCGATTAGACATTACTAAAAGGTATTTCTTAATTATTGATATAATGGAAAAATAAGAGAGAAATGAATGACAGTTTTTACAGTTCAAAATGAACAACATTTGAAGTTATACCAACAATAACAGGCTGTATGTGAGAGGGCAAGGTATCACCTAAAAATCAAATCTATATGCATGCACTTTACATGATTCGGGGAAAATTATTCATATGAACCAATATTTAAAAGGTGAATTTTCATTGTAACAATCGTCTAAAGAAAGATGTGCAGCACACTTAACTGTGAATGCATTTTCAACTAGATGAAACACAGGACCCTGCATGCCAACCAGCTCATCAAATGGCACATCTTCTGCACCATCAGCATCATCCACATCAAACATTTGTTCAACATGTGCTTCAAGCCGAGCTGCCTGCATTTCCCACCGAGCAGCAACATTTTCTGCATTCCTCCTAATCATTTGACCTGCTCCAGCAAGTACTGGGGCTCCACCAGCATCTTCACCATTTGCATCACCGGCCAAATTTCTATTGCCTTGTCCAGGAGGTCTTCTAACAGCACGAGCACCATTTCTATCTGCATCCTCCTCTCGCTCGCCTTCCTGGCCTCCAAGCTCCCTTAAATGCCTGAAGTAATCTCTCAATGAAGTAGCTCCAAGAAATATAAATACAATGCTAGCAGAAAGTAGGAAGCCATGAAGACAATCAGTAAGAACAATGGTAGCAGACAAATGACTCAAGAATAATCTTTGGGCTTCACCAAAACTCCTCACGAAAGCCAACCGCCATATCCAAAATGTAATGAAAGGTATGATTAGGAGCCAAACAGAGAGCACAAAACTGAGACGTAAAAAGAATTGCAGAACATGGCAAGCCTTCATGGCTATTCCGAAAATAAATTCCTGAAAAGGAAGCCTTGATGGAGCATTCTCAGCATAAACAGGGGAGAAGGAAAAAGCATGTTTGCAAACCTGTCAAATTTGAAAGAATATGTAAATTGGCATGAGAAAAAAAAATGAATTTTCTTCTTGAAATATAAGTCTAAACCAAGAATAATAATTGATATGATACATGATACTGAAGATGCATATGAAAAATCATTTTGATTTACAAAAATTAGATGACCCCTATTAATGAACCAAAGTTGAAAAATGCCTTTTTCATCTCAAACTCCAAACACAGGCAACACTAAGCACACTTATACCCAAAACAAGAACTGTGAAGAACATAAATTTACATACCCGGGGCACCTGCCCTTCCCAAGACTTCCGATTTTACAATTAAGCTAACTAGTGGATTTCAGACCTCAGACCCCAATTCTCTACCAAAGGGATCTTAATAATCTCTTTGGAAAATTGAAATAAATGATTCGTTCACTCACAAGCAAATAATTTCCTTCAGGAATTCCACAAAATTAGTTGATTCAGTTACTTTCCAACGTCGCCTCATGAACAAGAAAATCCAAAAAATTCTACACAAAGACAATACAAAAGGTCCCCTATCCTCATCCAAGAAACGCTACTTAATTAAAGAACTAAATAAACGCATGAAGAAAAAGAAAATGAACCTCGCACTGACGAGCGTTGCTGTGATTAAGCCATTGAAGAAGACAATCTTGGTGAACAAACTTGATGCTGCCGCTGCAAGCGCATGGATAACTTAGCGGATTATCCACATCTCTAGGGTTCCTACAGATCCGGCATACGTCCTCTTCTTCTTCTTCATCGTCATCGTATTTGGGTCCGGGGAAAGCCGTAGTCAAATTCGCCTCGTTCCGCGGGGCAGAATCCGGCGACGAAGAAGATTCTTGAACTGCATCAACAGAGGACGCATCGTCGGCAGCATCTCCGCCGATCGAAGTAGCGGCCGCCGGAGCGATCTCCATTGCTAGGTGACTGTGAACCAGGGTTCGAATATCCACCGGAAATCGCCGAAGTCAGGCAGCTGAAAAGTCGCCGGAGACGATGATGTACTTTTTTCCTAGTAATCTGCAAAGAGAAAAACAAGAACAGCCTAGAAGGAGGGTAAATGTCGCTTTATTCCAATTTTACCCTCAGAACAGAGCTTTTATTACCCTTTTACACCTGGCTGGACTTATTTAATTCAGAAAAATCTTCATCACTCGTTCATACGTAGATGACGCAGACATATTATAAATTTAGTGGTTATGTTTCCAATAAAATTGAACTTTGGTGTTAATGGTTTAAATATTTATAATTTTAATTTTTATGATTGGGATGAATATATAATTTATTCTAGATAGAGAATAGTCGTGTGATTTAAAAAAATATAATTTAATTCTTCTTGTTTTATAAAACTTAAAAGTTAGTCCAGGTTATTCGTAAATCGTATATGAATTAAGTAGTATATATAATTTTTGATGTACAAATGTTATGTTTCTTTTGTTCAATCGATTATTTATCTCACATTTTCATTATTAAACCAAAAAATAATCGGTTTTTACGTATTTTAGTTACCAAGTATTAGGAACTATGTATTACTTTTTAAATTTTATCAAACCTTATACTTAAATTCTAAGTTTTCAAACAATAGAGACTGAATTGTAGATTTCTCAAAACTATAAAGACTAAAATCTAAAATTTTAAATTATATAGACTAAAATTTAACTTTCTCCGGCCTATAGAGATTAAATATATAATTTATCTAACGTTTTACTTGTGGTAATATTTGGGGATGTTTGGATGTAGATTTTAAGAGTGTTTATGATTAGTATTTATAATTATAATTTATTCTGAGTATTTATACGTAATGATTATAACTAAAAATTTGTTTTCATGTAGTTTTTAAGTTGAAAATTACATATGAAAGACTCGAACGGTGAAGATGTTCTTCTCCTACTCCTTCCTTTCCCCATGTGGTGTTGAAAACAAGCAGAGTCAAATGCGGGTCAAACTCACATAAGCAGAGGGGGGAGACATATTCATGAAAAGTGATAAGTCGTGGAAGGCTGGCTAGCAACAAAAAGTAAAGTCTGAAATGCCTCAGAAGCAAGTTTCAGACTCAGACTAAGAAAGGTAGGTTTAACTCAAGCTTTCCACGTTCTGACCCATGCACCCATAGGAGCTCCCCTCTCAGATTGATTTAGTTAGCCGTAGATCCAACCTTTTTTTGACCTTACCTACCCCTTTCTTGCACAATCAACTGTATATGTGGAATCCAATTGGATCTGATCGTAGCTTTGAGTTCACACGTCGTACCGCGACTGGATTTCCACTGTCTTATATCCTTCACATGCTTTCCTTCAAACTCAAACTGACTATATTTCATTCAAATTGTCACTTCCGTAACTACTGAATATGAGGTATACTCCACAACAGCGAGAGCCCGCTCCAAAATCAATGAAGTAAATAATAAGTAAAGAACATGTCTGACCAAAGAGGTACATTCCTGTCTGCAGCTGGCGGGCGAATGGAGAATGTTCGAGATACTTCGATCCAGTCCTCGGCTTCTCTGCTAATTTGAACAGGCTAGTTGGTTATCTTAACCATTTAACGAAAGACCAATCTCTCCCCCAGCCGCCTACCTACTCGTGCTCATAGCTCGATCGGGGAGTTTTTTACTTTGACTATTTCAATATGCCTTCGATGATTTCTGCTTGAATGAATACCTTAACTTCGGTTAGCTTTGCTTGACTAATCTTGGCTTTCCATGTTTTATAATAACCTAGCTGAGTAATTGAAATAAGCGAGGATTCGCTTCTTTATTCCCCTCGTCATATAAGTCGATTTAGAACAAATACGAGCTCCTTTTAATGGAAGAATAAAACCATATCGAGGTCCTAATTGTACGACTTTGGTATGGTGTCCTTCCAACGCGGATTCACGTAGTACATCTCGCCACCCCCCTTAGCTCTGCTAGGGACTGGATAGGGGTTAGCTCTGACAGAGACGGGTCGGTTGAGAATTTATTTTGAGTATTTAAAAGCAATGATTGCAATAAAAAAACTCATTTTGATTTAGTTTTTAAGAATATTAAAATTAGTATTTATAATGAATATTTATTTTGAATATTTAAAAGTAATTATTAGTAATAATCGTACTCAAAAGCTTGTTTGAAATTAGTTTTTAAGAGCATTTATAATTAATATCTAGTTTGAAATTTTATTTTGAGTATTTAAAAGTAAAGATTATAGTTAAAAAACTTGTTTATATGTAATTTTTAATTATTTAGAATTAGTATTTAAAATGAATATTTATTTTAAATATTTAAAAACAATGATTACTCACTCCAATTTCGTTTCTTTTTCCTTAAATATTATTTTTGTCTATACAAAACGACACCAATACAATATAGGAAACCAACTGAACAATTAGATATTTTTTTCTCGTTTACTTTCAAGAAAGTCGGCTTTGTTAAACTACGACTCTGCTTACCTTTTCTCTCTAAACGACGTCGGCTTGCTTGTTTGACCCTCCCTTTATTTTTCATATTTTTAACCATTTTTTTAAATCAGGAAAAACTGTTATTCATTAAAATAATATTATATATAT
>JBBMEG010000001.1:582402-593513 GCA_037832605.1 Cyclanthera cordifolia | reverse complement strand
TAATAGTTGATGGTGCAGTAATTTTATTGTTTGATGTTAATCCAGTTCAACACTATTATTATTTTTTTAAAGTCGAGAGTCTAGAATTAAACATTTGAAAAGAACAAAAATGGAACAAATTTGAAAGTTAAGGGACTAAAATTGAAAATTTGAAAATCGAGGGACCAAAATGAAACAAACCTTAAAATATGAGACCAAAATGATATTTTAACCAAAAAGTATTATGACTAAAGAACAAAAATACTAAAATTTTAAAAAATAAAGCAACAAAAAAAAAATTAGCAAAGAAAGTTATAAAAATAAATATAAAATTTGAGTTTTGAAATAATAAACAAACAAAAAGATTAACTAAAAAAAAATCTTCATAAATATCACATCATTCATAAATAACAAAACTCTACTGCAATTATCTAAAAAAACAATTACATCTAAACAAACGATTATTATAACTTCTCTACTAATAAACGCATCCAAACAATCTATTATACTAACACCGTTTACTAATTTCTCTACCGCTTTTCAACCAAACACCCCCTTAACCCGTATTTCACTCAGTTTAAAAGGGTAGCATATCTAATTATACTTTGCATCAATCATGGTCGTAGCTGCAATTTTCATTTCAAGCAAAGCATTTTCAAAGCACTCAGCAACAAATTCAGGGTCGGGGATGATATCTTTAGCCACAAGAATTTGCATTTCAGCTCTCCCAGCATAACTCATCATATGCATTGTTATTGCCTGCATCAACCCAAGTAAAAACAAAAATTAACCTATCAAAATTACTGTTTTACCTTACTTTCTGGTTAGTAAGATTGGTAAAATGGGTAAATACATGGGACAAGCTTGTTGAAGTTGCTCTGATGTATGTAATGGGATTGTCTGCAATTCTAATCTCTTCTCTTGGCCCAATCACATTTGAGATTGTGAAAGTTGTATTGTTAATAATTCTTGAATTAAGGATGCATGCTACCTGCAAAATTCTTCAAGTTATTTTAAAATTCATGAATCTATCAAAGCGAAATTGAAAGTTTAAGAACGCGTTCGACATTTTTAAAAATTTATAATTAAAAATGAAAGAACACAAGAACAAGAGGACGTATAAACTCAAATCGTGCAAAAAGGAGGCAACCTACAAAAACAACTTCTAGTCAAGTAAAATACCGCTTAGGGTATGTTTAGAGTTGTGGGATGGGAAGAGAATGGATTCCTTCCTATCGTTTAGTCTGTCGAGTTTCATCTCATCAACCACTAACTTACTCTTCCATTCCCTTCATTTCATTTCTCTTACGTTCCATTCCCTTCTTGTCATAATCAAACATGCTATTAGAGAATAATTACAAATTGGATAAAAAACAGAGGCCGACCGAATAGAAACATATAACTTCATGAAAGTCTAAACATTGTCCGGCGATCTCTCCATCCCTCTAACGGTTAAGATATTGTTTCCCTCTTCCTAAAGCACTCACGCCAAAATGATACTATTAGATAGTGTATGGTACATCTTAAAACCCTCCAAACATGTCCTTCAAGATAATGACCCATTAGAAACACACTTATAAATGTGTGGATCTGAATTTTTAAATCGAATTACTCACTTAAATAGTATCCAAATTTGTTATCCAAATACTCACTTGAACCTTTATTAGATCATACATATCAAATAGTATGAGATTACATCTCAAAACTAATTGATAGTGAGAAGAATAGGCCACATATCTTTTAACTGTGTTGAGAACTCCTCAAGGCAGAAAACTAAATGACTCGAAAATCATCTCTATGCAATCTCTCAATTTAGCCATTACAAAACCCTAAGTCGTCAAACCTGTTACACACCTCGAAAGATACTTTTGAAAGTTCAAAAATCAAAATAGACATAAATCTCAAAATATTGAGACTGAACGTGTAATTGAACCGAACAAGCTGTCGAATGAAAGTAGGACTCAAGATTCTTACCTTTGGTCCAAAGCAGGACATTAGAAGCTTGCCAATTCCATATGAAAAATGTGCTTCAAGAGAGAGTTTTTTTCTGTCAATCATCTTCTTAGTTGTCTTCACAAATTGAAGAGGATTCAATGGTTTCTTGTTATAGTATATAGGAAGAAGAAGGATCCCTAATTTGTTACCCCATCTGGATCCTTTATTTCCTTCCATCATATCAGTTAAATCCTGCACCCATACACATAAAAAACAAGAGTAACAATCATCACACAAGAGAGGAGAGGAGAACAAGTGGAGGAAGAAGAGGAAATTGAGTTATTTAGGGATACGAAGTAGCTGTTTCTGGGTTGGTGTTTTAAAAAGGAGAGGTTACAAAAACCTTTTTGGAGATTTGTGTTTAGAAAAAATTATACTTATTTTAAATGAAATTTGATATAAAGTTTGTTGGAACGTTGGTGTTTGAAAGTAGATGAGGAGAGGTTGAGGAGAAGCTGATAAGAGGTTGTGATGTATTAAAAATAAACAATGAGTTAAACTCCTCCTCTTCCTCCCTCCAAATCCAATCACCCCTCTAACAGAATAATAGAAGAAAGATTATACCATTTTGATCCCTTGACTTTCACCTTCTTTCTATTTTGGTCCATAAACTTTCAAACGTTCAATTCTAGTCCTACATTTTAATCAAAACTTATAATTAATATTAAATGAAATCGATAAAATAATGATTTTAATTGAAGGAAAAGAAAATATGTGGACAAATTTCACAGAGTTTATAGGGAAAGATGGTATAAGGACCAAATTTATCCCCTTTTTTTTTTTTTTTTGAAGTCTGGGGACAAAAGTTAAACTCTTAGAAGTTTAGGACTAACAATAGAACAAATTTGAAAGTGTATGAACTAAAATAGAACAAACTTAAAAGTTTAAGGATTAAAACAAAACCTTTGAAAGTCTAAAAACCAAAATGGATTAAATGTGAAAGTCTAGCGACAAAAATGATATTTTAACTAAAAGAAAATATTTGTTGAAATTTGCAGAATTTGAGGAAGTTCGGTCAATACTCTCGCACTTGCCATTTCCAATGGTTCGTTGATCTTTTATTCTCAGTGATAAGTCGAGAAGAAAGTCTCGTCATTTATGTGGGATATGAACTTTCTCAAATTTTACAAATCTCAGTAATTAGTACCAGAGCTTCGAAGTCCAATATTAATTTACCTGCAATCCAGGTTGTTGTCTCAGATTAACCATGGCTACTCCAGTTAATTGAAGTCCTTCTTTCAAACCTACAAAATAAAGATCTCATGTTGCTAGAACAGGTTTGACAATAATTAATCAATTAAACCATACTTGATTCAAAAAAACTAATAATTATTATAATTATTATCATTTGTTTAAGTTTAGTTTAGGTCTTATTTAATAAACCTTTGGTATTTTGTTTTTAAGAATTAAGTCTATAAATGCTTTTCATAAGAAGATGCAAATCATTCTAGAGAAGTGGAAAGAACACTACCTTTAATTTTAAATGTTTTAAAAACCAAATGGATTTTAAATTCTGGATTTTGAAATTTAAGGTTGTGCGTTTTTTTTAACTGGAAATCTAGTTTATAAATGTTATTTCTACTTCTGATTTCTTTGTTTTGTTACTATTTATACCCAGTCTTTTCAACCTCTGGGGTAACTTTATTTTTTATTATTTATTATTTTTCCTTTGAGTTTACAATAATAAGAGGAATCGAACTTGATGTTAAATATTTCATTATCCCACATTGAAAAAGTAGAGAGTCCTCCAAACATTTATAAAATAAGGTGAACTATTTTTTTTATTGTCAATTGATTTTGAGATAAGGTGGACTATTCCTCTCGCTACAAACTATATTCACACATAGGTTATGAACCTACAATCTTGAGGGAGCACACGATATCACATTTCTTTTTTATTTTTAATGTCATTTATGTGGCCATTTTCAATTAAGTGATTGAATATTGATATATAAAATAAAGTTATATCAGATAAAATATTTTTTTATAAAAAATGAAATTTAAAAAAAAAAACAAAATTTTAAAATAGAAAGTTTGCAAAATTAACTAAACTTTCAAAAAGTAAACAAATAATGTATATACAAATATAAATTTGTAGGGAGAATATTTTTTATTTTTCTTTGATGATATCATTTTTTTAATGTCATTTATGTGAGAATTTTCAATTAAGGGATTGAATATTAATGATATAGAATAGATGAATAATGTATATACAAATATAATAACAAAATATATTTTTTTTTTTTATAAAAAAAATGAAATTTTGGAAGAAAAAAAAATTTAATTGAAAATTTGCAAAATTGACGAAAACTTTCTAAAAAATAAAAAATAAAATAAAAGGCTAAAAATTTTGAAAATAAAATTAAAAGAGAAATTCAAATTTTCGAATAAGAATAAAGTTGAAATTGAATTTGAAAACAACCAAATTAAAAGGTAAAGGCCACATGGCGTGTTGCGGTTGATGAATGTTGGTTAGTTGGTCGTTTCCGGCCGCCCCATAAATGTTGGTTGGATGTTTGGAAGAGGGACAAAGAAATTTACCCTTTGGTTGCCTGTGTTCCAAGTACTTGGATAACCCAGCCCCCAGCACGCTGAAAAGAACGTCATTTATTGTCTGCAACCAAAACTTTAACTCCTTAGCATCAATTTTATGTACATTCAATATAAATCAAATATTTACTCCACCTGCCAAAATATCAGTAGCTCAACGATATCAGCGTACGCCGAATGACCATGAGATCACGACTTCGACTCCCTCAAATAAAATATCAATTTTCGAGATCGAACCTGTGATGCTAACTAAAATTGGACTTTGAAAGCTCATGGACTAAAATAAAATAAAAGTAAAAATTCAAACATCAAAATAATATTTTACTATTTATTTAGTACAAATTGGAGGAGATGATCAAAGAACCTACATAAACAACATTATTGCTCTCAAATAAATAAGTGTCAAATACTAATTTTCAAATGACTGTAGTATTGAACTAAAATACTACCAAACAATGAAATCGTTTTTTTAGTACAAATTGAATCAAACTCGTGACTGTAGTATTTAACTGAAATACCACCAAACAATGAAACCAATGCATTACCCACTATTTGGGTTTTTTTTAGTACGGAGAGGTAGACCCTAAACATACTACTATCAAATAAATAAGAGTCAAATATCAATTTTCAGTATCGAACACATGACGTAATATTGAATTAGATTATCTCAAAACAATAAATCAACTCATCATCAACTATTTTAGTATCAAAGGCGATGAGATTGATACACGTGTTCTTATATATTCTATTTGGTTGTTCGTACTTCTGGATATATCTATTTTAGTCTTTGAAAATAAATACCTAAAAAGTAAAGCATGTTTCTTTTTAAAGGGAAAATTATATTTTTAGACCCTAAGTTTGGAATTAATTTCAATTTAGTTTCTGCATTTCAAAATCTAATTTTTTACCTTTCACATTTGAATAATATTCATTTTTTGTCTTTAAATTTTGAGCATTGTTTGAATTTGGTTTCTATGTTTCGAAATTGAATATTTTTACCTTACCATTTTAACTTCTTTAAAAAAAATAAAAATCATTTTTGTTCCTAAACTTTGAGATTTAATCTATTTTGATTACTAAAATTTTCAAATCCAATTTTAATCGTATAGTTTCATAAAAAATAAAAAAATAAATTTATTCCTACGATAAATTTCAAGTCAATGCTAATTGAAATTGATTTTAATACAATTAAACATAAAATATGAATATATTTTTATAATTCACAGACGAAGATAATAATTTTTTTTAAAGAAAATTAAACAAAAAATATTTTAATGACTAATTTTAAGTTATTATGAAAGTTAAAAGACGAAGCAAAATAAAATGAACAAATCACAAAGTTGATAGATTAAAATGTTATTTTTACCCAAAATTTTTATTTATTTTGTTTCTAACAAAAACAATAGTGATATAGGTTTAAAAAAATACAAAATATTGATAGTTATAGGAATTTTATTTTTGGTTAAAAAAGTTTCTTTCATATACACTCATATGTTGTTTGCTTTTCAAGACTCGAGTGTTCTCTATTTTAGTCTTTTGAAAATAAGTCAGTCTTGGCATTCCTATTTTAGTTTATATATACTTGCAATGATTCTTCTATTTTTTTATACTTAATTTTTTAAATACACAATTTTAATCTCTAAATTTAAGAGAAAACAAAAGCTTAAAAGTAGTTATTACCATAAATTTTATTAATGTAAATTGAATTAATTCTTATTAATTATAATATAAAAAATAAAATATATGCACATATTTTTAAAATTTATAGAAACATATGATGATTTTTTTTAAAAGAAAAAAAAAAGTTTTTAATAAAGACTAATTAAAAAAATAAAGACAATTTTAATCTCTACCCTACCGTCTTTTTTTTTCTTTTTTTTGATTATTTCTTTTTCTTTTTTTTTAAACAAAAGCCTAAATTCAATTAAAATTTCGAACAAAAAATACATTATAATTTTGAATAGTGGAACTTACCGCGTTAGGAACAGCTTTCTTTACCGCTTTCATATCCTCCACCGCGAACTTGGCCGTCGCCAGTTTTCTCGGCCAGAGCTCCACTCCCTCGCCGCCGGAGATCGGCGTTTTCCGGTCAGAAACCCAAAGCGCCCTCAAAATAAACTCCCCCACAAACAAGAAGCTAAACCACACCGTCACCAAAAACTCCAACAGCATCTTTGGTATTCCCGCCGCCCAACTCCGCCGCCCCGCTCTCCTCGCCGCTGTCGAATCCGAACCGATCGTCGGCTGCGTGTTCGGATCGTCGGCCCGCCGGCAGCAAGTCAAGAACAACGACATCAACGAGATCCCGTCGCCGAGCGCGTGGTGTATTCGGAAGATCGCGCACTTGTGCGCCAAAAGCAAATGAATCTCCCAAAGAGGCTTATCGGTATCCATTGCCGAAGAAATCGCCAAATCCGCCAAATACTCGTTCACCGCCTTCTCGTCGCTGGCTCCGTCGCCCAATACAGGATTGGCGACGATGACTACGTGGCGGTCCACTTCGATTGAAGTTCTCCGCCAGTACTCGACGCCATTCCCGTCGCGAACTAGGAGGCTCGAAAACCTAGGGTTCCGAATCATTACGGAATCGGCGATTTGAGATTTGACGGAATCGATATCGATCGGGTTTTGAACTCCGACGACGCAGTGGATAATCTGGTTGATTTCAGGGCGGAGAAAGAGGCGGCCGGCCGGCGTGAGTGGCTGGTCTGAAGTACTCGTCATTTCTAGGGCAAAATGACACGGAAATTGGAAGGAACGAAATCAAATTCAAGAGATGCATTGAAAAGATCTGTTCAAGTGAGCGTTCCATGAAAATGCCGTACAGTTGCAAAGCTCAATGTCAGAAGACGAACGGTGCCGAAAGCTAAAAAAGCAGAGGGTAGGACAGCTTGCTGGAGATGGGTGACGTGGAGCTTCTCTATTTTATTTTATATATTTTAATTAAATTATAAATTTATTCTTAAAAACTAGAATTTAATTTTTATAGTTGGAATAAATATAAGTTAGTCAATTAAGTAAATAAATGTGGACTATCAATTATATTTTTTGAAATAATTAATTATCTCACACTCTCACCATTAAAAACAAAAATAACTATTTTCTACGTATTTTATTTACCAACAATTACGAACTACGAACTATTTTAGAAATTTCATCAAATATAACGACGAAATTCTAATTTTTCAAATCATAGGGACTAAATTGTAAATTTTTTCACTACAAAGACGAAAGTTCTTATTTTGAAACGACAAGAGACTAAATATTAGCTTCTATCAAATTATAGGAACAAAATTTATAATTTACTCATATTTTAATTTTGTAATTTCATATTTTTATAACAAATATAAAATATTCATTTTTACTAGTTGTTTTTTTTATTTTATATTTTTTTAGCAAAACAACAATTGAAGTGATGATTAAAACTCGTGACATGTGAAAATATATTAGCTACTATTTTATATTTTTAAAATTTTACATTACTCGATACTATACAAAATAACAAAATCATATATATATGTTTTTTTTTTTTAAATTTATAATTAAACTTTGTTTTTAAATCATTAAATCTTTTATTCTATTTCTCAAGTCAATTGATAAGTTATATTAATAATTCACATAATAATAAAAGTTAAATTTGAAGGGCAATTTCAAAAATAAAAAATAAACAATACTTAAAATAAAGAAAAATAGAAGAGTGATTAAGGAAAAATTGTGATGTACTTAAAAATAAACGGTCGAGAGATCTCAATTCTTCCCCTAACTCTCATTTAAATATAATCTCTCTTAAATTCAAAAATACATTCGCATTTTTTTCTACTTATAATAAAGTAATTAACATTGTTTTATCATATTCAATTTAGTAACTTCAAATCTATTATAGTCACCATTTATAACACACACACTCTCTCTCTCTCTCTTTCTTTCCTTTTTACGGTTTTTTGTTAAATTATCACACTCACGCACATTAATTACAAGTCAAAACCTATTTATTTAGTTTTTTAAGCCTACGCCAATTATGTTCTTGGATAATTATGATAAAAAGTTATTATAAGGCCAAAGTGAGCATAGTGTCACGATCGCGGTCCGACTCATACGTTGCTATGATCTCACACTCGTCATGACCAGTCTTAGAGGAGAATTAAGTGAAGTTCTCAAGGTCTCGACTATGCTTCATCGAATAGGTAGCGAAATTATTTTGGTAATGCTTATATGCTCGCACACGCATCCATTCAGCTAACGAGAATCCAATGTGAGATGGCGGGTTGCCTCTCGACATATGTGGCAACCTCCGTCTCATGGGCAAGGGCGCGATGTCGGTACACTCGTGTTGTCCAATATTGTCCCCGGATTTCCATTCCTGAAGGATGTCACCCAAGGCACTCGTCTTGCAAGCGCTCGCCCACACTACGATAACGCATCTGTCATGGTGTAGCTCACTTATGACACATGGCCCAGGGGTGGTGGAGAGCTGACACCATGCTCTTAGACCATTTTCAGTCTCCCACCAATGCATGTCTTTTTGGTGAGGAATCATACGCCAACGTGGAGCGTCCGTCGGATGTCCGATTGACACCAAACTTGACGAGCTTGCATTTTAGCTTCATACGGACTTAACTCAAGAGCCGCTCGTCAAAACTTTATCTCGACGTGCCCCCCACTAATTAAGCCTTGACATTGACACCTTGACGTTATAGTGACTTTGCTTCTTGATGCATCCAGCTAAAAACTATTCAACACTCTTCTTGATGTGATGGATGATGTACCGTCCTCCTCAGTCACATCATGACTTATTGAGAAGTGGTCGTCTGAGCATATTCTATAACTCTGACGCATAGCTCAATTGACAATACTGATACTCTATCATTCACTCGATCAATTTTTGTAAATATAGATATAGAGAGTGTACTCGTTTCTATAAACAGAGATATATTTATGAAAGAATTTTTTGTAATAACTAATGTTAGTAAATTCATTTGTTTTTTAGATTGGGTTAAAATGGAAAGCTGCCATTTTTACATAAGATCCTCATTTAATGCAATAATCTATTTCATATTTGTCATTTTCATCCAAAATTCAAGTTATTCTACAAAAGTCATTTCATTTAGCATTTGTTATGTTCCTAACTTCTCTTTCATTTTTCTCTATTATATTTTATGCCTTCGTTACTACGTAAGAGTTTGTTGTCCTCCATTTCCGTTACTATTATATTTTCCTCAATCTCCCGAAATAAAATGTTACGGTTTTGTTTTTTTTTTTCTTTTTTCCTATCAACATATTTATTCCATTTCCATATGGACTTTTTAATGTTCTTTGGCTTCTCCTAATAATCGTTTCACTCTCTCCGCACAATTTGTTTCCTTCTCACCATTTTCCTATGATATCATATATCAAATTATTAATAACTTATAATATTTTGAACAAGACTAAATTTAGAAACAATGGAAGCTAGAAGTTCATGAAAAAAATCAGTCGAAGCCAGGATTTTAAACACGATAGTATAACATTTGATGTATAATAAACTCTCCAACAACATATTCTTATGAACCAGATACTATGATGAACAAAGAACATACCATAAATCTCTAATGTAAACTCCCGACAAATATGCACTTCTGAAGCAGATTCTTCTGAACATCATATGTAAAATACTATAGAACTACTAAAGGAGCACGAATGAAAAACCTTAGAAATCGGTAATGGAGAAACAACATACCTTCAGATAATAATTTATAATTAAAATAAAAAAAAAAAAAAAACTCAAATTTATAATTTAACTGTGAAATAAATATTTTAATATTACTATTTAAAATAAATTCCATATTGTCATTAATAAATTGTAAAGGAAAAAAGTGAAGTATAAAGAAAAATAATAGTGTGAATCATTTAAAAAATATTTGAAAAATGATACATAAGATCTCAGTTTAATTTAATACGAATACCAAATACAACTTAATTTAACATTCAACTTAATTTAATCATTGCATCAAATAATAGTCAGCTTAACTTTAGAACTTTAGCTAGATTTTAACCCAATTTAACTTAACTCTCAGTTTTACTCCCACCTCAACTTAACCCATCTTAACTTAATCCTAATTCGTGCACCAAACATGCCTAAAGTGTTTTTTTAATAATTCAAAAATCATACGATACTTAAGGTTGAATGTATTATCTCTCTTTCCTAATTTTTATTTTAGAACTTTATTTAAAGAAAATTACTCCACGTAACAAAATTTCTCTCATCTATTTTAATTTCAACATTAAAAAAAAAAAATCAGACATAATAGATTTTCATTCGTTTAAAAAAAAAAAAAAAAAAATTAACTCATATTTCATAATGAATTAATTGAATGTATAAGTGAATTGATTAAATCTAAGAGTTGAACTATTGATTGAATGTTGTTAGATGAAGTTAACCTACGGATTGAAACTAGCGGTTGAATTGATTGAGACGAAGGGAGTTTGGTCATTTTACATAAACGATCAACTATTTTGCTGTACATAAAATAAATTCAAAATTTTGTTATATGTGTTTATTATTATTATTTTTTGCTTATACATGAAAAATCTCCTTTAATTAAATTATA
>JBBMEG010000001.1:558178-581645 GCA_037832605.1 Cyclanthera cordifolia | reverse complement strand
TATATAATCTGAAAACGGGCTGGACGTGGCGAAATGGGTCGAGTATTCGAAAGCTCGGCTCAAAATATTACGCTAACGGGTTTGAGCCCAAAATGAAAACATGGCCACATCATACAAAACAAAAACGGTGCGTTTTCGGCCCAACAAAGTTTCACCCTAAAGCCCTAATTCATGTGCCTCACATATAAATAGTCTGCTTCCATTTTTCAATGCGCAGTTTCAGAGAGCTAGGGTTTGTAGCAGGAGGTAAACCAGGTAAAGTACCAGAACTCGGAAAAAATGGCTGCTCCGATCGAATCAGTTCAATGTTTCGGCCGGAAAAAGACTGCGGTGGCTGTGACCTACTGCAAGCGCGGCAGGGGTTTGATTAAGATCAACGGCTGCCCAATCGAACTCGTCGAGCCGGAGATCCTCCGTTTTAAGGCTTACGAGCCCATCCTCCTCCTCGGACGTCACAGGTTCGCCGGAGTTGACATGCGTATCAGAGTGAAAGGTGGAGGTCACACTTCGCAGATTTACGCCATCCGTCAGAGTATCGCGAAAGCCTTGGTCGCGTTCTACCAGAAGTATGTCGATGAGCAGAGCAAGAAGGAGATCAAGGACATTCTGGTCAGGTACGATAGGACTTTGCTCGTCGCTGATCCTCGACGCTGCGAGCCCAAGAAGTTTGGTGGTCGTGGAGCTCGTGCGAGGTTCCAGAAATCTTACCGTTGATTCCAGTATGCATTTTCGGAAAGACTTTGTTCTGGTGAATTTTTGTTTGCTGTTCTTTTTTATGCATTTGAATTTTACAAAGTTTTCTTGCGCTTTAACTATTTTATCTGATTTCTGATATAATTAGATTTTTTGTCTTAATGGTTTTGACTCTTTTGCTATTATATTATTCGGTATTCGAATTGCCCTTAGTTAATTGGAAGCCTGGATTTAGAATAGCTATATGAATGGATTGGATTACTTTTTCTCTTTAATTTTACATGTCAGTCATTGCATTTCATAGAAATTTACATCTCTGTTTTGTTAACAGTTTGCGCTTTTTCCTTTTTTTTTTTCAAAATAATTGCATGTGATTTATGTTTATTGATCATTCTACCCATATGGTCGGTAGTATTGAATCATGAATGAACTCTATTTATGAGAATTTCACTGTTTTTTGATGTCGGTTAGAGATTTTGTTAGGAATTTTAGTTACAAATAGAGAGGTTGTATGACGAGAAGTTTGCTCTTAAAGATGATTCTCTAGCGATGAGAGGTCCAAGTCCTATTAAAAATTGGTTATTTCATTATCAATATAGTTGGTTCTTATCTTGATGATGACTGAGATAAACGTTGGCCTTGTGTTGTTAATAAGATTTTGGTATCATTAGAGGGTGTTTGGATTGAGATTTTAAGAGTATTTAGAATGAAGATTTATTTTGAGTATTTAGAATTAATAATTGTAGCGAGAAGCTTATTAGGATGTTGTTTTTAAGAATTTAAGATGATGATTTATCTTGAGTATTTAGAAGTACTATTAATGATGGTAGTCAGAAGCTTATGTGAATGTAATTTTTAAAAGTATTTAGAATGAAAATTTATTTTGAATATTTAGCGGTAATGATTGAACTTAAAAGCTCATTTGATTTTTTTTTTTTCAGTAATATTTTGTAAATATTTGTTTTAAAATCTACTAACAAATAGTCTCTAAGTGATTTAAATGATTTGATGGTATGACCGTATGAGTTCGAATTATGATGGTTAACTGATTTGAATTAGTTTCTTATGATTAGTTGTTTTTTATGTCTTGCTGGTAGATAAAATCCTGAGGTAATATGAGATTAAGTAGTTTGTATATCTTAAACAAGAAGTGTTTGTATATCTGGTTATTGTTGCTTTTGTTTTGGATACTTGTGTTTAGATAGCAAGTTATCATACAAAAGATGCATATTACAAGAATTAGATATTCTATTTTATTTGGGAATTCATTACTCAGTTAACATCAACGTAGGGGTGTTTGAATAACTTACAACTCGAATAATCCAATTAACCCAATTCAATTTATTTTGGTTGAGTTCTAATTAATGAAATTTTCTTGTCTTGCATTGTGGGTAATTGAATTTTATTGTTATTATTATAAATGTTTTTTTTACTTGTATGTAATTATATATGTGCATATTTATAAAATATTAGGATAAAGTCAGTTTGGGATCGATTCTTTCATTTTTAACTGTGGTGGAGTTATGAACTTCAGTGGCAGTTGTGTTTCAAGGGTTATCTCTTATATAATTTTTTGGAAGTCAACTGTATCAAATTTGGCGATGTATTATTGGTCTTCGTTCGTATCTCTGAATTTCATGGTTCTTAAAATTAGTTAAGATTACTTGCAACAACGGTTATGGTTTTTTTTGATTGGTCACCTTCTAATATGTGGTGTGGTACTAGTGCGAACTCAAGGAGCATTAACGTGGTGTGGTAAGAACCTCATATAGGAGGTTAGGTTGTAATCTCTTTCGGTTGCTTGGTTTGAGTTTTTCAAATGGTTTGAAATTTTCATATAAACAAGTTTTTAACTGGTTCTCTTTATAACATAGGTACTAGATAGAATTTCCAGTACTTTTAGCTACATGAAGTGCAACTAAACTTCTATTTAGAATAAATCTTCATTCTAAATATTTTTAAAATTTACCTCCGAACCCCTCTTTTGCGGTAAAGGAATGGGTATTTTTTATAATAAAAAGCTGTCTTTGAATTGTTCTTAAAATTTTGGGTTGGCCCATAAGTTACTCCAATAAGTCAAAGTTCAAATCTTGGTGAAGTAAGTCGGAGAAGTTCAATTGTGAAAAGGGTCTTAGAATTTAATATTTCACGAGTTTCTTTAATATTGTTAGTTTAGACGATAGGTCTTGTGATACCAGTCCATAGCTTATTGAGATTTCGAACTTAAGATCTTGAAAGAAGTATACCTTCAGAACTTTGGTCACGAACTAATTGTGTCACGACGACATCATAGTTGCATTACCATTAAAAATTTCATATTAATCTCGTAACCGTCCCCACAAAATAAAATAATGGATTTTTTTTTTTTGAAACGAAAAAGCTTGAATTAAATAACCGATAACAGTCGGATTTCTTAATTTAAAAAGTATTTAATCTAAAAAATATAAATGTTTCGACAAGAATAATAAAAAGTATGAAAGAGATTTCATTGCCAGAGAATTAGTGAGAAAGCAAACATAATTTTCAAAAAAGAAAAAAAGAAAAAAGAAAAGAATAATCATCTCAGGTGTTAGATATTTTATGATTGGATTGAATTTAGTCCCTGTTTGGCTTGTCTTCTTGGATTGGATTGAAATGAAATAGCAATTGGAACCACAACAACAATGCAACAAACCTAATAATGTTTTGTAATCTTAATTTCATACTGTTTCAAATCCAAATTTTAATGTGAGAGATACTGAATTGCTTATTAATATTGAATATAACTTGAACATTGTCGGGTTTTTTTTTAAAATATTTAGATGTCAAGAAAATATGTAAAAAATTAATTGGGAGTTTTCTTTTAAGTAATCGATTTTTAAATAACATTTTTTTAAGAAATATTTCATTTACAATAGATTTTTGTGTTTTTTTTGAAAATTTCAATTGTGCCTTTCACCATTCCTTGATTAAAGACTATATATGGCACTGGTTGAAGCTATCAGAGCATGATTTTTTCGTCTTTTTCTTAAGCATGTCTCAATTTTTTTTACGAATTTCTTCTAAAATGTTGCTATTCTTTTTATTATTATTATTATACATGAAAAATTCCAAAATTGATTTGATATTATTTATATAAATATTTATTATGTGTGTATTTCGATATTGTTTATTTTTAATAATGTTATAAAAATAGTTTCATTTTATTTTATTAAATATTATAAACAACAGGTCTTGATTTTTTTACAAACAAAAATAGTTATTAAACATGTTTTTAGTTTTTTTAAAAAAATTACAAATCATGTTCTGATTTTATTTTCTAAAATAAAAAACTAAAACTAAAAATCAAAAAAAAAATTTTAATATCAAAATACAGTCACAATACCACTTTTGTTGTTGGCCCCTCAAAAAAAAAAAAATTGAATTAAAAAAAAAAAAAAAAAAATTCCAACTCACATACGAAGAATTAAACGAAGTCGGCAAATGAAGGGCCAAAAATGAAAATGAAACAGTGGTGGACTTCATTGTAATTAATATAAGCTTTGATTAAGCTTACAAAAGTGTGGCCCACCACAAACACTATGGGACAATAAAAGGCAATCATAACTTGACACGTGTAAGCCAATGAATGTGACATTCTTAAATATTTTAGAAAAAAAATTATGTTAAAATATAATTTTTTGAGATGAATGTTAAAATATAATTTTAAAAGTTTAATGTTCAAAATATAACCGATAAATTATAGATCTGGTTTATATGAGTCGAAGAAATTTATAATTGAAAAATGTAGACTTTAATTTTTATGGCTTAAAAAAATTTAAAATATAATTCTCGTAGTTTAAAAAATTAGAATTTAGTCCTTATTATTTGATAAAATATAAAAAAGAGCATATGTCGTTCATAATAGTTAGTGAATAAATATGTTGAAGTTATTTATTTATGTATTTCACGAAGAGAGTTAGAGTTAAGTAATTGATTGAACAAAAAAATATATCATTCATACATTAGAAATTATATCTACGTAGACCTACAATTTACAAATAACATGAATAATTTTTTAAGTTTTATTAAATAATAAAGACTAAATATTATATTTAGTTAATTTTATTTACAATAAAATTAAATAAAGAAAAATAGTACTTTTAACTAAAATGAAGAGCAGTAGATTGTCTGCCATGGGCTTTTAAATATCATGATTTGTTTCTTAAGGTAGGAAATGTTTCACTTTAGAATTACAAATTGAAATCAATAAATAATAATAATAATAATAAATCAATAAGAAAATGAAAGTAAATATTTGCTTTTAGATGGCTTTCATTTTAAGGTGTCCCATACGTGTCGATATTTTATTTTAAAGAAATTTATTTTAGATATCAAATTTTATTAACTCTTATTTTAATTATGAGGATTTTTCATGAATAAAAAAAAATCAAAAAAAAAAAAATCAGGAATAACACTTTTTTAAAGTAACTAAATGTATAGTACAAGTGTGGTCTTTTATTAAGATAAAAAGTTTGTGCTTTATCTTATCAATAACATTTTTATTAGTTCACTCGTTGGTGTTCGATCCATAATTTAACTAAGATTGTCAATTATTTTGCTAATAGCTTTCAATTAATTGGTTGATAATCTTCGATCAGAATAATGTACATTAATCTTCCTAATCAGTGTTCGAAGCACACAGTACCGGCGGTGATACACGGCGCTTGAACAACGAAAAACGATGCGTGTCTTATCTTGTCATAAAAGTCTATGAAGCATAGATCCGACCTTGATTTCCTTCATTGAGATCTCTAACTCCATATATTTGAAAAGAAATAAACAAGTTTCAAGATTTTTTCGTCAAAAATTGGAGATTTATTTGTTCATTGTTGCCAAACATCCTTCCAGCAACCAAATCAGAAAAATCACAGAGAAAAAACGGGAAAAATGGGAAAGGAGAAAAAAAAAAGCCCTATTATTCTAAAAACTAAATCGACCCACAATCGATTTGGTTCGGTTTAATTTTGTCGATTTTCGATTTTTTCATCACCCCTGTCCACCAATTCATCTCAAAATTTATAATTTTTGTAAAGTCCAAGATTTTTTTTTTTTTTTTTCTTTTTTAGCTCAAACTTACTTTTTATACTTTCAAAATTGAGTATAGATACATATATATTTTTTTACACGAACTCCATAAGAGTTTTTTTTTTTTTTTTTTAATCTAGCCAAGAGAGTGAAAGAAAAAAAATAAAAAAAATAAATTTTGTATTTAGTGAGAATCATCAATTTTGTATCAGATATTTTTATATAATCATGGAACATGGATATATCTTCTTTCATTTTTGCCAAAAACATGTTAGAGGTGTTTAAAAAAATAGAGCAGAGTCACCACTAAGATAGATTAAAAATAACAATAATAAGAAGAAACAGAAGAAAAATAATGACAAAACGATTGTATGTGGCAAACCCCTAACAAAATTAAGGTCAAAACCATAGATAATGATAGAAAAACTTTACATTATAAATTACAATTTTCTCTGGGCCGGATCTACTACGTGCTTACCGCCTAATCCTTCCCAACTTTGATCGCGTGTAGCTAATGTTTTCCGAGTAGCATCTCGTACATTAAACATTCTACAAGTAGAAACATTCTCTATTTTTATTGAATGATTTGAGATGATTTGCCAATAATGAGCCCTCACCTATTTATAACACTCATACGGCTTCAAGTAAAATCTAATGGTCATTAATTTGCCACATTTTTTTCTTCAAATAAATCATGTGACTTTAGTTTTCGACATCTTGATTTTGGACAAAGAACATATCTAGATACTTCTTGATTAAAAAATATCTAAATTTTTCTAGAGGTCATATAAATATAATAAGGTCTAAAACTTTCTTTGCTGTTTTTATATTTAACAAAACATACATACTTATTCAATTTTAGGGTAAACATCACAACATTTTATAATAAACATAAATATCACAAGATTTTTTTTTTCTTTTTAAAGTAAAGTTCACAATTATTATTATTATTATTATTTTAAAAAAGTTCACAATATTAATCCAAGTTGAACAATTGACACACCTTGCAAGTTTACTATCACATTTTTTTCTCCAAAAAAAGAAAAACAATAAACTCTCTCAAAATTAATTACCAGAATTATTTATATAATTATCCAAATGGCTTTCTACAAAAAGATTTATTCTAATAAAAAAAACAAGAAAATTAAAAAAAAAAAAAAAAAAAAATCCAAAATGCTTTCTTAATCTAAAAGTCTTTGTCATCCCTATTTGGCAATTTGGCGAACTCCCATTGGCCAACAATACCTCACTACTTACAAAAACCTCAAACCATAGTTTTTGTTTTTTTATGGAAGAAAAGGGGAAGACTCTCCCTCTTTAATTAGATTTGATTGTAAAAAGCTACCATTTACTATTTATTTATTTATTTATTCCTCCATCTTCAAAAAAAAATAAATAAATAAAAATAAAAAAATAAAATTCAATTTTTAGTGTCATTAATTTTTAAACGAGTAGTTAATTAGTTACCGCTTGATTATTAGGTCGTAGATGTAACAGAAACTATGTTCCCTTTATACAATAGTACCCAACCATAAACTAAGTAGTATTAGTGTAGACTCAATATTCAATAGGTCATAGATTCCAGCCCTCACCTCAAAATGTTGTAACCTAACAAAAAAAAAAAAAAGTTACCTCAACGATTATTAATATTGATCTTCAAACCAATGCATATATTATTATGTTTTTTATTTGTAAATAAATTATTGTGCAATAATGATGTTATGTATATAAATAAATTGTAGAACTCTCCTCAACTTCGACTCTAAGGGGTGTTTGAGCCACCACTAATAAAGAGGGATAATGAGAAAGTGAATGATTACTGGTGTTTGGGTCACAAAGAATCATTACTCCCTTAATCACGTTTCCCTAAAATCACATTTTTATTCTCTTTTTAACTACTTTATATTTTTTTCGTAACAACATTTTCTTTTTCATAAGTATTTTTCACTCTCATCATACTTATTATTTTATTTTTCTCATTGTCATTCTCTCTATTCAAAGACAATTAAGCATTCTCTTTCTCATACTCATTCCATTGCACCAAACACACCCTAATGGGCTGTTTGTAAAGAGGTTTTAAAAACGGGGTGGGAATTAGGTTTAGTGGCCAGTGTTTAGGGTTTTTTTTTCTTTTTTTCGAGAAGTTGCCGGGTAGTAAGTGGGCAATTGCAGCGCCACGTGGCTGACTTGCATTTTTATTTTTTACTTTTATTTATTCAAATATTTTTTTTAAAAAAATTTTATTTAAAAAAATCCATAAATGTCACATCATATCAAAAACAAAAAACACTTTTCATAACCCATCTACAAAACACTCTTTACACAAATAAAAATTAATAACATTCTACCAAAACCTTCAAAAAACTATTACTAAACACTGAAAATAACTCCTCCACGAAAACTTAAACAAATGTAGTGACTGTCTATGGAATCTAAACACAATAAATAAATAAATGGCAAATATGACAATCGCATCTTTTTATTTTGTCAGAAAGCTAAATCCAACGGTTCAAAATACTCCACTTTGCTTTTCTTCATTGGCTTGCCTGTCACCTTCACCTTTCAAACCCTTCAGTTATTGGTCCACGTTTCCAAATCTAGATGGATCCCTTTATTTATTAATAAATTTTATATTACTAACCTAAAAAAAAAATAAAAAAAAATCATCTTTTTCTATTTTTAAAAACAAAACCCTAGAAAAGTAAGCTCACAAATCTTCAATATAAGCTCAGATCTCAGCAAGAGACACCTGTCGTCTCCACCAGCCCAAAGGAAAAAAGGGTCTCTCAGATCAAGTCACTGCCAAATTTCCCTAAAATATCCAACAATTTTTCCATAGAAAAAAGGAAAAATAAAATAAAGGGGGTGAGCTGCCATTTCATTTATCTCAGTGTTTTTGTGTTGTTTTGTTTCTTTTATCAATACTCTAAATTTGGGATTATGTTTTTTTTTTTGTTTTCCTTCTCTTTTGGTTCTTTGATTGTAATGGGGTTCTGTGATTTTGTGTTTTACAGCTTTTAAATTGCTCTTTTTTTGATGTTTGAATTTTCATACCCTTAAATGGGTCTGTGAATTTGGATGATGGAATGTTCTGTTTCAGCTTTTGAATTAATTTTATATGCAATAGTGTTGTTCTTGAGGATTTGATCTGAATTGACTTTGGAATTTGGATTGAATTTGTTTTTGAGGCTTAGATTTCTTGGAGTTGGTAAATAAAGAGAATAGATCAGTACAGACAGTTTGTTATCTCTTGATATTGACTGGCTGTTTTGAGTATTTATAGAGGTTGGAGAGAATGATCCAAATGATTTTGATTTGATTTCACCACTTTCACTGAATTGATGTAATATTCATAGAGCTTATTGCTTCACTCATTTTATATGGTAAATGATATGAGCTTGTGGTTAGTAACCTGAGTTGGTTGGCTTAAAATTTTGTTTTGGATAACAGTTTTCAAGATATGTTCTATTAAACAATTATAAAATGTCTTTGTAGAAGTTGGACGGTTGTGAACTGAGTAGTTTTGATTTTTTAAAGGATGAGCTTTTTTTTTTTCAAAAATAAATAAGTTACGTGTAAGAATGAATAAAGGTGTGTTTGGATAGAGGGTCTTGGACATGAGTGGTGGTGGTTAGGATTTATGAGGGGTTTGGTGAAGATAAAACTTTGTTGAATTGAGGTGTTATGAGTCATTTTGGTAGCAAACCTTGTTTGAACATATGGATTATGAATGGTTGTGCTAGAAAACAACACGGGTTATAAGTGGTTGAAGTAGAAATGATAATGAACCATCATGAAGTGACCTAGTGGTCAAGAAGGGCGTTGAGGGTGTTTAAGATGATGAGTTCAATCTATGTGGTCACCTACGTAGGAATTAATTTTCTATGGATTTCCTTAACATCCAAATGTTATAGGGTCAGGTATGTCTCGTGATAATAGTCGACGTGCGCGCAAGCTGTGTCGGATAGTCACAGATATCAAAAAAAAAAAGATAATGAACTTGGTGTGGTGGGAAGGATTGGGAAGGGAAGGGAAGGGAAGGGAAGAGGTCATTTCCTATTGTTTGGCCCACCAACTTTCATTACATCAACTACTAATTTATTTTTACTTTTATTCATTTATCCCTTCCTTTGCCTTATCTTCCCTTTCCTTCCTGTTGTAGCCAAACATGACCACAAAGTTTACGTGGGTTTATGGAAGGAGGATTTTGTAGGAAGTTTTTTTAGAGCTGCTGCATTCAAACGTAGGATCAGGCCAACTGCTAAACACAGTAACAAACCCTCACACACATTCTATCCAAACACCCAAATATCCTTTCCCTAGTTTATTTTTTCCTTTCCCTTCTGCAAAACAAGATGAAGGTTTTTGTGTCAGTCTTTTGTGTAGGAAAATCATAGTGGTTGACCGCTTGGGTGTTAAGGCTCTGCTCCTCTTGGCATCCCAAGTTCGAGATGGGCGTGAGGATTAATTTTTCACGTGGCTCCCTTCCCTCACTTCCGATCCTGCTATGTATCCTGATGACGGGTCAGTGGTGCTTCGGGTTTAGAGGAGTGAAGCTCCAAGCTCCCGGGTCATTAGAAAAAATCATAGTAATTGAAGGGTAGCTAGTTAATTTAGGATTCAGAGATAACAATTATCTTTTTATCTTTCATTCTACTGACCAGTTTTCCTTCATTCAGTAGTTAAAAAACTGAGACAAGCCAAGCCAGAAAGGAACAGACTCACTCAACCTTTTAAAAGAGAGGCGGCTGTTTTAGGCAGTTATCTAGAGGCAGTTGCTGTGCAGGTCGAGCTCTAAAATGAATTTCAGTAACTTTGAAGATATGCCACCAGGAGGTGGAACAATGGCTAAGGCAGAAGGAAATTTCGCATTGACTCGACAGTCTTCCATATACTCTTTAACGTTTGACGAGATACAGAACACATGGAGTGGACTCGGGAAGGATGTCGGTTCAATGAACATGGATGAACTTCTGAAAAACATATGGACTGCTGAAGAATCTCAGGCAATGACATCTGCTATCGCTACGAGCGGGGCTGGAAGTGCGTATGGCGGAAACTTGCAGAGGCAAGGCTCGTTAACTTTACCCCGAACGATTAGTCAGAAAACGGTCGATGAAGTATGGAAAGACATGAGTAAAGAGAGCACTAGTGTTCAAGATGGAAGTAGAATCGAGGCAACGCCTCGGAGACAATCGACGTTAGGGGAGGTGACTTTGGAGGAATTCTTAGTTAGAGCAGGAGTGGTAAGAGAAGAGCCTCAACATATTGAGAAGCCTTGTGGATTTTTTGGTGGATTATCAAGAGAAAACAATAATGCTGATTTGGCTCTTGGGATGCTCATGGGAAATCAGATGGCTGAGAATAAAAATATGGTTTCTAATCAGAACCAAAATGCTTCATTTTTAGGAACAGGAGTTGTAAGATCTTCTCAGCAACAGCAACCACTTTTTCCAAAACCAGCAACTGTGACTTTTGCTTCATCAATGAATTTAGGAAACAATCCTCAGCTTTCTACTGGATCTGAGACTAATATGGTTGTGGCCTCCAAACCTCCTTTATACAACCCTTTAATCCAAAGCAACGGCATCGGTACGATCAGTTTAGGCACGAGAGGCGTAACTGTTGCTTCGAGATCTCCTACTAGTACAATATCATCTGATGTGATTACAAAAAACAGCATAGAGCCATTTTCATATTCACCAGTTCCAGTTCCAGTTCCATATTCATTTGGCCGGGGACGACGGAGCAGCGGAGTTGTGGAGAAAGTAGTTGAGAGGAGGCAACGACGAATGATAAAGAACAGAGAGTCTGCTGCAAGATCACGAGCTCGAAAACAGGTAGCTACACTAATGATCAATCATATTGCTACAACTTTTAACTATAACGTTCACTTTCTTATGGGCCTTAGTTATGATCTCTGTGATAGTAAAACTTCCAGTTTCAGTTCACTGACAGTGAACTTCCGAATTTTGTTTCTTTTTCATCCTTAAACTTCAAAAGGTTCAAATTTAGTCACTAGATTTTCAAAAAAAAAAAAAAAAAAAAGTGAAATCAGGTCCCTTTTAGATTTTTTTTTTTTTTTTTGTTAATTTTTTTTAAAAAAATATCATATTTCCTTATCAACTTTAGAAATATGCTCACGTATTTTATTTAGTATTGAAATTATTGACATTATTGAACCAATTTCATTTAATATTAATTTTAATTTTATTGTAAGGACCAATTTTAAACTTTTATTAATTAGGGACTAAAACTAAATTTTTGAAAGTTGAGTGAACGGAATGGAACAACTTGAAAGTTTAGGGACTAAAATTGGACTTTTCAAAGTCTAGAGATCAAAATGGAACAAAAATGAAAGTCTATGGACCAAAATGATATTTTAACGTTGAGGAAAATTATGTTTGGAATTAGCTGCAACTCTTGTACTTATTTTTTACAAATGCATTTTGAAGATGATGTAAAAATCATGCTTGTAAGCAGAAGCATAGACACAAAATTTGCAAATGATAGGAAAAGTAACATGCAAATTATCGTTTGTATTTTCAATTAATACAAGGGGGTGGCATAGTAGTCGAACGCTTGAACTTTGAAGATATGTCTTCTCAAGTTTCCAAGTTCGACATTTACTTGTGATATTAATTTGCAGACACGTTTCGTGGTGTCTGTATTCTCTCAATGTCTCTTCGATTCCTGGTATAAGCACATGCGTGGTTATCCTTTTCCTAGTTTTCAAAAAAAAAAAAAAAAAAATCCTTTGTATTTACAATGAACTCTGCAGTTTTTACATATAAATGTGTTCTCAAGTGAGTCTAAAAGCATTTTTTCTATGCTGCCAACATTTTCAGCTATTCACAAACAATTTTGAAAGTGGAACTGTTGAAAGTGGCTGAGGTATTATCTCAAAATATTGATCAGAAATTCAGAGTTGGACTGCAGAAAATCAAAGTCCAGTAACTCAACTCTGATTTACAAGTGTCAGATACTTCAATTATATAATGCTTTCATATTGCAGGCTTACACCTTGGAGCTTGAAGCAGAAGTTGAAAAACTCAAAAAAATGAACCGAGAGTTGCAGACCAAACAGGTATATATTACATATCAAACAATGATTTTAGGTTAAAATATAATTTTGATCGAGTTTTGTTTCATTTTTTCTCATGCATTAGTTCTTCTATTTTAATCTTTAAGGGCGCTTTTGCCTACGCCAGGAGAAAAAGGGAAGAGAAGTGTTAATGAGTATGTGTTTGGGGTGTAGGGTTGGGAAGGATAAAAATTGATGTCATGTGATGAAGATTGTTTTTTTATATAAAAAATTTGAAGATAATTAATATAATAGGTATAGTTGATTGGAAAAGAGAAATGAAAAAAAAAAGAAAAAAAAAAGTACATTCTACCACAAAGCGGGTTAGGGTGGGTTAGTGTAACTCACCCTAATCCACCCTAACCCGGCCCCCCAAACATGCTCTAAATTTTCAACAATGTAATTTTAGTCTTTAGACTAAAAAAAAAAAACGAGTTTAAAATTAACTCTTATGATAAATGAAGTTAATATTTATTATAATTTGTTCATTAATACAATACAAGTAAAAAAAATACAATATATTTTTATAATTTTACAGTAAGAACCAATTTAAGTTTATTTTGAAAGTTAGGGTTTTGTAATTGAACGATTGAAAGTTTGGTGATGAGAATAGATTTAAATGAAATAAATTTAAAAATTGAGGCATTTAAATTAAACTTTTGAAAGTTTAGAGATAAAAGAGAATTAAAAGTCCCATGATTTTATTGGTAAATTTGGCTTGAGAAACTAACTTGACCTCCATTTGATCTGCATCTTATTATCTGCAGAGAGAGATAATGGAAACACAGAAAAATCAGGTACATGTTACTCTCTTTTACTCTCTTATGTTTCAAACTTTCAACTCAATTATTTTGAAACTTAGGACATGTTTGATGTGATATAAAGAAAACGAAAGAGATTTCTTTCCATAGTTCTGGCAATCAAGTTACCATTCCATCGGATCACTAATTTCTTCTAACCTTCTTTCTTTTATCCCTTCTTTTCCTTTCTCTTTCTGTTAGGGGTGATTTCAGATCGGTTTTTGTTAGTTTTGTGTCAAACCGATTACTAAATCAATATTTTCAGTTTTTCAATAATTGGGTCTGAACCGATTTCCTATAAAAAACGAAACTATTGGCTTGGTTCTCGATTTTGATTTCAATAAAAAAATTGTTTATTTTTCCGATTTTTATTCATTTTCAATTTGATTTTTAGTTTTATTCTAAAGACTTTCCTTTTACTAACAAAAAAAAAACAAACTTTTTAAGAGTATCACAATATTTCTAATGTTCTTACTCCATATTTCACATTTAAATTGGTTTTTCCATTAAATTTAAATACGTATATTTCTTTTCTTACTATTTACATATTTGGTTCGGTTCGATTTTTTATTGGTTCTTCCATAAAAAACTAAAACCGAATGATCCAATATATGTTCTAAAAACCAAACCAATCCATTGGATCGGTTTGATTCGATTTTATCGATTTTCGGTTTTTACTTTCACCTGTACTTCCTGCCATATACCCTCAAACTCATTTCAACACAGAAGGTATGATTCTGACAACCCTTAATGGTTTTGTTTTTGTGTTTGGACAGGTATTAGAGAAGCTGAAATGTCAGTTGGGTGGCAAAAGAATCTGCTTGAGAAGAACACTGACTGGACCTTGGTAGAGGTGCAAAGATGAATAGCTAAATGTAGGTAGAGTGGCTAAAAATGTGTGTTTGTAATCTGATTCAAGCTTATTGTTAGGGTTTATAGCTGTAAATATGGAGTTAGATTATAGTATGTAGATGACTTATAATATCAGAGAGCAGAGTTGAGCTTTGTGCTGTATAAATGAAACCTTTTGCATTCTAATGGTTCATTGCTTGCACTTTTGACCCATGTTTCATCAAATTGAGCATGTTTTTATTTTATTTTATTCTATGCTTATGTTCTTTTTCTCTTCTTGTAATTTAAAATCTTGTATTATTGAGTTTAAGGGATAAGAAATACATTTATTTTTCTCCAAAAAAAGAAAACACGGGAAGGTGATTGGATTTGGAGGAGAAGAAGACAGGAAGCGGAGGAACGGATTTCATGTTTGTTTTTAATACATCTCTTCTTGACTCATTCTCCACATTGCCTCAATTTTCTTTGAACATCTCATCAAACATCAATTCAAATTTTATATCAAATTTCTTTTAAAATAAATACATTCTTTCTTGAATACAAATCTCAAAAAAACCTTTTCCAACATCTATTCTTTAGAAAACCAATTCTCAAACAAATAATTTATCTCCGATTTACTCCATTTCCTCTTCTTCCTTTACTTCCTCTCATCAACCTCAAAATCCAATTATCCCCAATGATATCAAAGATAGAGTAGATCTCATTAGCAACATTCCATATTTATTTTGCAGTTTGAAGAGTAAGAAGTTTTCCCAAACTTCTGATGTGATAGCAAATGGTCATCAATTTTTTTTAATGGAAATTTTGGATCATCTACTTTATGCGTTAGGTTACCACTAGTGAAATGATCATCTTTGTCTCGACTTTTATATATATATATATATTTTGTAAGACCTTGAAGGAAAAAAAATGTCAATATTAAATATTGACCAAGTACGAACAACATCATTGAACAAAACAACGTTGTTTGTGGTATTTTGTTGTCTCTTTGAGAAACGTATGAGATATTAGAGATGTTCCACTCTTATAATAGTACAGCTGATGCTAATTGTATGTCTCACTTCATTGAGTGTGAAGTGTGAGGTGCTAGTGATGTTTCATTCCTTTCGAAATACATGGTGAGTTAATAAAAATGTTTCTCAAGTGCATGATGATTTGCTACTATTATTTCACTCCACTGAGTTGCTAAAGATGTTCACTCATTTGGAAGTGAAAGTTGAATTAAATAGGATATTTTACTCATTTGTAAGTGTATGGTGAGCTGTGTTTCACTTCTTGAGAGTGCAAAGTGAATTGCTAATAATGTTTACAAGGTTATACTCACCCTCTATAAATAAGGGAAACCTATTCAATAATTCAGGCAAGTTTAATAATAAGGAAAAATTATATACGGAGATCCATTTAAGAGAGAATAAACAATCAAATAAGATCAAATATTTAACACTTGCAAGACATTATCATGGCATCAAAACAAAAGGCCGTGAGTTCGAGTTCTTACCGAGTCATTTTCTCTCCGTTTAAAATTGAATTACACTTCTAAGATATTTATCAAATTTCTAAGCAAACAAGTGAAGAAGAGTATTAATTGACATAATTAAATGTACTCAAACACATCAACTTACATTTTTAGATTGATCGGCCGTTTACATAATTCAACAAAAAAAATTTGTCACACGAATAAGCCCCATCTTCCCAGACAAGACGGCTGTGAATCAGATCCATTTAAAATCTACTCCGGTTGTAGAATGTGCCAAGTTTACACACATGGCTTGATTAACACACTCATCTTTTAATACTTTTCTCCTGGCCAACATATAATCAACCTGCATGAAGCTTGAAGAGATGCATCTCAAAATTACAGGCCATTTTGCAAAGGCACCCTTCCAGACAATAAGATGGCTGAATTTGCTCCTTTCTCAGGTTGTTTTAATGATTAGTCGGGAAAGATGGAGGTGAAGGTTGTGTTAACTGTGCGAGCGCTATCCGTTCGTTACTTGAAGATCGCTTGGGGCTGGCACATCATTCAGATCTAGGATACTCAAAAACCAAACCTTCCGCTACACTTCTCGCTCTCGCATGGCCAAAAAACTTGCTTATAATAACCAATGCAAAATCGATAACATTGTACAACCCCTTGCTTGTTATCAGTTTACCATCGATAATTACTTTTGCAGTGTTTACTTCATTTGTCGACTCCGTATCCAAGGATGGATGAGCAATTACTCGCTTGTCCTGTTCGAAAATTGAAATATTTGAGCCGGTACAATTAGGAGTGTTCATCGGTCGGTTGGTGACGATTTTCGGTGAAAATTGACACCGAATCGACCCTATTGGTTAGCTTGAAAATAAAACCAAACCAACCGATCAGTTTGGTCGGTCAGGTTGATCAAAACAGTTGGTTATTTCATTGTAATTATTTTTTCCTTTTTTTAATAAAAAAAAGTATTCAACATACAAATTTTTATCGAAGCTTTAAGAATTAATTAAAAAAAAATGAACATACCAAATTATTTTTAAAAACACATTTAAAATTAAGTTAATTTAATAATAAATGTAAATTAATTAAATAAAAAATATTAATATTATACAAAGAAATTTTTATTAACCGACCAAAACCGAACCGACCGACTTAACTGACTGAGCTGACCAAAAAATTCGGCTAAATATATACTTTTTTAACCGACACCAACCGACCGCCCTTAATTTGGTCGATTTTGGTCAGCTGAATCGGTTTTCGGAGGATGCATGAACACTCATAGGTACAATGGTGCAGGAGCAGAAAGATGGTATATGGTTTTCAAATTACCTTCAGAAGACCCTGCTTGAACAGGACTGCAGGTGAAGAGCAGACTGCACCATATATCCTTTTGGCAGAATCTTGTTCTTTGAGCATCTTCTTAAGAATCCGGGATTTACTAAGCCGCTCATCTGCTGCAGCTCCCCCCTGAAGTAGTATACCAGAAATTGTGACGTGGAGTTGAAAAGAAAGAAATATTCAGGAACATGTAAGGTTAAACAGTTGCAAGATTAATAAAAATGATCAAATCGACCGACCAGGCATCGGATGCATAAAGTTGCAAGATTAACAAATGTTATTAGAAAACCAGAAGAATTAGAAGTGACAAAGTTTTTGTTGAATACTAGAATAATTGAGGGCGGAAGACTCAAACCTATGATCTTTCGTCATTTGGCACACACTAGCAGTGTTATTGCTCTTGTTCGGCAAATTATATATGATTAATTGAAGATATAGCAATCATTATGACGACCAGAACTATGATGCTGTTAGGAATGACCTTAGATAAAAATGGGAATATTAGGGAAAAATGGGAATTAGAGGGATATATGAGCAAATAGTTAGAGAGTTGGTTATAAATAAGAGAGGTTAGAGAAGGGAGAGGCATGCAAGTGATTTCATTAGGACTCTGAGAAATTCTCTATAGAGAAAGGATTGTTCCAAGTCTTATTCAAACTTGGCTTATCTTGTATTGGCATAATGCATTTCTTTTGTATTTCATTATAGTTAGGGGGTGTTTGGGCCACCATTAATGAAGGGCTAATGGGACGGAGAATGATTCCCGGTGTTTGGGCCACCGAGAATCATTCCTCACATGATCACGTTTTCCCAATCACCTTTTTCTCCTCCTAATTACTTTTTATTCTTCCCATAACAACTTTTTATTCTCCCCATAACTATTTTTCACTCACATCATACCCATTATTTTATTTTTCTCGTTATCATTCTCTTCATCCCAAACACAATTAATCGTTCTCCTTATAATCATTCTTTTAGCCACAAACACAATTAATCACTCTCCATAATCATTCCCTTTCTCATTCTCCTCATAATTCTCGTACCTCCCATAATCATTCTCATTCCATTTGCCCCATACACACCCTTAGTGTTCATATGTTCTAGTTCGGATCCTATCAGATGCCTACAAGACTGAACAGGCAAACAGTTCAAATGACTAGATTACTCCTAGAGAAGCAACAAACTGTGAAATTAATTTGTTTTAGGGCGGGAGATTTCTTAAGAATTTGTCTTCATGTCTGAAATTGAGTAATCAAAGTCGAAACTTTCAGAAATTTCATTGGCCTTACCGGAAGAATAATTACATCATATATTGATTCTGCTGCTTCTTTAATCAACTTGTCAGCAACAACTTTTGTTCCTGTTGATGTTAAAATCTGACGAGACTTTTCAACTGAAGCAATCACCACGTCCACCTTAGCACGCCGCAAAATGTCACCAATAGTTACTAGTTCAATTCCTTGAGAGCCATTTGCAATCGGAATAAGAACCTGTACAAGCAAACAAAGAACATTTAAGGCAGCAAAATCCATGCAAATAATATTTTCTTATGTGAGATTCAAGCAATGTGGGAGATCATTCAACTGGAATCTGATCCTCCCCGGGGACACCTGCTCGCTCCTGCAACAGTCTATCACGGATCATCCATTCAAAGAAAAGAAAAAACTGTTATTGGAGAATTTTGTGAGGGCCTTTTGCTGGAGCATTTGGAGGGAGAGGAATAACAGATTGTTCCAGGAAAAGGAATCTAGCTTTGCTAACTTCATTGAAAATGTTACTATTCTTGTCGTATCATGGAGCAAACAATCTCCATTATTTCATGATTATAGCTTTGATATTCTTGTTAACAATTAGAAATCTCTTTTGTAACGGCCTTGAGCCCTCCACTGCAATTTCATTCAATTAATGAAATTGTTTCTTATCCAAAAAAACGAGATTCAAGCAATTTGGAGAGAGACCGTACATTGATTATGAGAAGAATACTGCCCTTTTTTTTAGTAATCTAATTATTGGGAAGATATTTTAGTTTCCAATCAAAAAAAAAAAACTCAAGAAGAGCTTTCTTTCAGAACATGAATACAATATTACATACAAAAACACTTTTTCTATTTTTCCATTCTAGAAAATAGTATTGAAAAAAGTTGGTATAAAGGTTCAAGAGATACCCCAGACAATCTAATTTAGTTTTAGACACATAATGAACAACAGTTATAATCACTATAAATAATCATGTGATGATTCCATTATAATGATAAATTAATTATAAGACACGAAATTGTTGGTTAATTACTATCATCTAAAGAAAAATTTATCACTTGGAATTCAAACACAGTTTTAAGGCAACTTACACTAGGACTAGGAGTATGATCAACAGACCAGTCAACTTTATTGAATTCTTCCTTTCGAGGATAATCATTCCCAGAATCCATTAGCTGACATAAGATCACAAAAAACCCAACTTGAGAAATTTATCATAGAATATCCCAGTTTGAGAATTACAAAAAGAAAAATTTCATGAGAGAAAATAATTGCATAATTTGAATGCTCAACATGACTGAAGATTACTAGTTCATCGAAGCTTCGCTCCACTATACTCGGGATAACCACTCCCGTCCCTAGGCCCGGCACCGGGAGACATCGAAGGAATGGAGACACGGGAGGTGTCTAGAAATTGATGTCACAAATGAGTCACAAACCTGAGACCTTGAGGGAGCACACCTTCAAAGTCCAAGCCTTCAACCAATGTACGTATCACCCCTTAGGGACGACTGTGAAAATTACAAGTGATAAGTAACCAAGTGGGTTTTTTTGGTTTCACAATGACAGCCACAAACATCCAAGAAATATTATATAGAAGATTAACAATAAACCTCACCATCGATTCTCCAACCTCCTTGGCAACTGATTCTCCATAGAGCTGCTCAACTAAAGCTAAGGCAAATCCGAACGTAGTTCCAGGGCCACGGCTTGTTGTGAGCTCTCCAGAAACTTGAACATTTGATTTAACAGCCCAAAATGTTGGGAGCTTGTCAGAGAATGCAGGGTGACATGTAGTCTTGTATACGAAACAACACCATAATTAGAAAACCTACATAACATACATTCATAATTTCCAATAAACTAGATGAAATCAAAGTTGACTCCACAGAGTTACCTGTTTTCTTCTTACAAGACCCCACGGCAGAAGGGTGACTGCTGGAGCAGCACATATAGCTCCATACAGCCTCTTTTCCTCAGCCTGTCTGCTGGTAATTTTTCGCAGTATTTCACAATCTCTCAATCTTACAGAGCCAGGCATCCCTCCCTAACAATGAATGCATTATTATTATAACCATACCAATTACCATAGCATGCCATTTACAGCACTTATATGCTTAAGGTGGCAAATGATATTCACAACTTACGTCCTAAACTGTTACAGGTCTAAGTATAGATAAGTTATGCCAATTCTTTTAAGAAAGTATCAGTAATACCCCAAAAAATCACTCAACAATCTATATGAAAGATAGTGTTTTCAAAGTGCTAGGAGCAACTCAAGGTGACATTCCCTTTGATTGCCTCATGGAAAGAGGCGACAAAAAGGAGAGGTTCGACTGAAGTGAGATGCAACTCAAGGCGACATTCCCTTTGATTGCCCCATGGAAAGAGGCGACAAAAAGGAGAGGTCCGACTGGAGCGAGATGCAACAAATAAATGCATAACTCAATACTATATTTAAAACATAAATTGATGTAGAAAACATATTCCTATTCCCATAAATTTTCAAATCATTACCGGATAATGCCAATAATGCGAATTAAAAAGAATAATAAACTGTATACATTATATTATTATTAAATATACCATACAAATTAAGATATTATTAGCATAAGAAAATTAAAGTTAACCAAAAGGTTTAAAAAACTAAAATTCTTCATCAAATACCTTTTAATAAAAATAAAAAACAATTAAACATAATATTTATATATATATATATATACACATTTTTTTATAAATAACAATTAAACTGATCTAGTTTCGTTAAATAAAGACGTTTGCATGGTTTTGGGCTTCTTCCTCAGCTAATTCAAGGTTATTTTCATGGATATTAAGTTAGCTTAGTGAAAAATATGATAAAGTTCACGCTTTCGACCAAGGCAAAGGCAACGCAAGGCACAAAATGGCGAGGGCTAAATCGAAGGTGCTCGTCTTGGATTCTTAAGAGCGCATGGCTTGTGGCCAAATACGAGGAAAAACGATGGCCTTGAAAATAGTGATTAAAGATAACCAGACCACTCAACCATAAATTTATTAGGTGTAAACAGTGTTTTAAAAGGATTGCTTCGAATGAGCACTTAACCTAGGCATGTCCAGGCACAAAGTGTGGGTCTAGCGCCTTTCCTTGAATAAGCGAGCCTCGGATTAAAAGACATGCAACTTCCAATGAAGTCCTAAGGCGTTGAGCTTGCGCCTTAAGAATTCTTGAATAACTGTAAAAATAAATAACTTTTACTAATCTCAAACGAAATATATATATATATATATGCATTTAGGGTATTTTATATTTTCACTCCAACTATATCGTCTCTTGTTTGTGAATATTCTGGCACACAAAAAAAAACCAGGTTTTGTTTTTGCACCTTGCACCTGTGCCCTATAAGCTATTGCACCTTAGAGCGCCTTCAAACCAATTCCTAGTTCTTTTACCTATAAGTTCTCATTCTTATTTCATGTTGGTTTATAAACTTTCAAAAAAAATTGTTTTGGTTTCTAGACATGTATAGAAAACTGTCATGTGCGTTTTTCTTTTCATCATGTTTAAAAATATCTGATTGTAATTTGATATCGAATCTACTAGTGTGTTGCACATTTAATAATAAAGATAGTGACAAAGATGGTTTCTATACGAAGTTAGAGAATAAAACATGATGTTAGAAAGTTAATGAATCAAAATAGAATAAACTTTAAAGTTCAATAACTAAAACAACGTTCGAGATTTAAACCATCCCAAGAGGTAGCCTCGTTGGTAAAGGCTTGAGATTTCCAAAATATGCTCTCTTAGAGATCTCAGGTTCAAAACCCACGAGTGAATTTAATTGTAAAATCTATTTCGATAAGAAATCAAATAAGAAAATTGAACCTATACATTGAAGATCTGCACAGCCCTTTTATTCTTCTAAACTTGCTTAATTGTCCATCACTGTATGGAAATATATACTTCCCCAAAGGATTCTCAATTCTGAAGCAGTCCAAAATTTGGGTCAATTCTACTATAAGTGAAAGTACTTACAGGCAAAGCCACAAGGTCGAAAACTTCATTGGAGCATGCACTGATTAAGGTATCAGCAACCAATTTCATACCCCCAGAAGCTTCGATTTCAAGCTCTGTTTCCACCGACGCCACAGTCACAGCGGCCCCAGCTTGACGCAAAACATCAACAATAATAACAGCTTCCATTTCCTCCGTTCCAAATCCGATAGGAACTAGAACCTGCTCCAAAACACTGAAGTTCAGTAATACTTTCCTCTTTTCTCTCCCAAACAGTAAAGGAAAATTATCAAACAAGATTAATCAAGCGTCGATTCATCGATTAATGAAAAAACCCCCCACAATGATTTTGTAAAGTTAAAAAGAAATCGTAAAATAGATAGCGTAGGACCTTCTTGAGAGGCTTAGATGGAGATGAATTCGTAGCTACCGCGGTGGAACTCGGGAGGTTTGAAGGTGGAGTTGGGGAAAGGGTTTTCGTGGCTTTGGCAGAGAGTTTTGAGGCAAATGTTTTTTGCAGTTCCGACGCTGTAAGCGTAAGGGATGGAGCAGAAACAGTGAAGGCGGTGGGAACTGCCATGGGAGAGAGCTTGAGCAGAGCATTTGGTATTGAGTAAGTCGCCATTGAAACTCTGAATCAACTCCACGTTCTCAATATCCAAAACCTCAAAGAAGGTATTTGGAGAAAGAATTACATAATTATTTTGAAACGATTAAAAATTGTAGTTTGTTTCGAGTAATTTTGAAGAAAAATGGTAATTATAACTTGTTTATATGGAATTTTTTAAATGTGATTATAAAAGTATGTTAATGCATATGACTTGTCACGTTTTGAACATTTCACATTATAAAAATAGATAAAATTTATAGTATTTATAAGATAGATAATTCATCTCTAAATATTAATATAATATCACGCTTCTTAAAAA
>JBBMEG010000001.1:525323-558078 GCA_037832605.1 Cyclanthera cordifolia | reverse complement strand
TCTCTAAATAGTAATATAATATCACGCTTCTTAAAAAAAAAAAAAATAACAAAAAAAAAAAAAAAAAATATATATATATATATATATATATATATATATATATAATACCATAAGAAAGTTAGATCGATGAACATATAACTTTCAACGATCATTATCAGAAAAAGAAAAAAAAATATATATATTCATCAATCATGGTGATCTAGTATTGAAAAGATGCTTGAAAAATTAAAAAATAGTTAACTCGATCATCTACCAAAAAGTTAATTTATTGTAAATTTATTTTTATCTAAATGTTCCTAAATATTTAAATATTATAAGATTAAACGACATGACAATACTCAGATGCATGTAAATAAACTCAAATAGACATTAGTATAAAAACATGGAAGGAAAAGATTAAGACTAAAACTTAAAAGAGTTTAAACTATTTGAGTCATATTTATACACTAATTATTACAAGTAGCTTAATGGTAAGAAAATATTAAGAAAAAAAAAACCATCATTAAGGAGATTTTGGTCGTATAACGAAAAAAAAAAAAAAATTAAAGAAATTTGATGTATACGAAAAGTTTGAAAATATTTCATGTATATCAAATAATTAGATATTTCTATGTAAAATGATCACATGTCATGTTTCAATAAACTTACTTCTTAACAACTTTTAATTAATAATTTAATGGATAGTTTTTGGTCACTTCGCTGATAGTCTTTAATCATTTATCTACAAAGAGAGGTAAAATATAGGTTAGGTAAAAATTAATTTATTATTTAAAAAAAATATTATAATAGGTAAATGAAAAGTTATTATTTGTAATAATTTCCTACCTTTAATTACTAACCACATATCTCGTGGTTAATTATACATTCAAATATCAATTGAGTTATGCTCAAAAGGCCTTCATCAAAAACACTTAGCAGTTAGTTAATTCAAACATTCCTTTAACTAAGGTGGTGATTGGATTTTGGGGTCGATGAAAAGAGAAGAGAAGAAAGAAGACGAAGGAAGTGAACAAAGAAGAGAAAATGAAGCCATTTGAGGACACGAAATATTTTGAGAATTGACGTTTCAAAGAGTAAGAGGTAAAAACGTTTTTAGAATTTTGTGTGAAAGAGAGAAAATGTATATTTAAATAAAATTTGATATAAAATTTAATTTGATATCTGATAAAATATTAAGAAAGCTGACAAAGGCTGCGATACATTCAAAACAAACAAAAAGTTTAACTTCTCATCTGCCTCTCTTCCAAACAACCCCTAAAAAAAAAAAAAAAAAAAAAAAAAATTAAGCTCACGTACCTTATAGATAAGTGTTTAAATTGAGAACAACTTTAACACGCAAGATTTTATATTTTTATTTTTTTTAAAAATAGTTTAAAGATAATTAGAACAAATAATTTTTTTTATTATTTATTTTTTTCCCTATTAAAATCACATTTAAAATAATAATAATAATAATAAACGAATTGGATAGAAATTACAGCTAATCTGCGAGCAAGATAAAAATGTCGGACTGATCTTGATCGAACCCAACTCAGAGACAAATGTTGAGAACATTTGCGAGAAGAGCAGCTTCTTCTTCCTCCTATTTCACCTCAATTTCATGGTTATCGATATCCGGCCAGATTCTTCTTCCTCGGAAGAGGGAATTCTGTTTGGGCGTCCTTCCCGATGGAGTTGATCGGAGCTCCAGCGCCTTCGCTCGCAATTCCGAGGCCATGGCCGTCTACATTTCAGAGCTTCGTTCCCACATTGACAAGGTCTACCACTATTCACTTTGAAATGGATTGATTGTACGTGTTTTCTATTGGAATTTAGGGTGAATTTTGGCTGTTTAAGTTCCTTTACAGGTTCTAGCTGGTGGCGGGCCTGAAGCTTTGAAGAGAAATAAGAGTAGGAATAAGTTACTTCCGCGAGAACGGATTGATCGCCTTCTTGATCCTGGCTCTTCCTTTCTCGAGCTTTCTCAGGTTTTTTGCTGCATACCCTTTTAATTTCTCCGTTCCTGTGAATCCTTGTTGGCATGAGAGCTGCTTTATTTTATTTTATTTTTTACTCTGTTACCAATTATTAATTGATTGTCAATCATTGATTAATGATCAGTTATTCAGATATTTCTATTTGTTGAGAATATATGAGTTATTAATCTCATTGTCAATTAGTTTTGAGTTATTTGTTGTTTTGTTTGAAGATTAGTTTTGAGTTATTTGTTGTTGTTTTGTTTGAACAGAAGTTGCAAAAGCTAATTTTTAATAGCTAGTTAATTCCACGAAACAAAGACTCCCTTAGTGTTTTCTTTCTGCTTTATCTACTTTCCAAGTGTTCTTTATTGTATGTATTCATTCCATTTAAAATATGGGGATAGCTCGCAGGTCATGAACTGTATGATGAACCCTTGCCATCTGCTGGGATAATCACTGGTATAGGCCCTGTTCACGGACGACTTTGTATGTTTGTGGCCAATGACCCTACAGTTAAGGGAGGAACTTACTATCCCATCACAGTCAAGAAACATCTTAGGGCTCAGGAGATTGCTGCAAGATGCAATTTACCCTGCATATATCTGGTTGATAGTGGAGGGGCTTTTCTTCCAAAGCAAGCCGAGGTGTTTCCTGATAGGGATAATTTCGGCAGAATATTCTATAACCAAGCGGTAATGTCTGCGGAAGGCCTTCCTCAAATAGCTCTTGTTTTGGGTTCTTGCACTGCTGGGGGTGCTTATATTCCTGCAATGGCAGATGAAAGTGTGATGGTCAAAGGAAATGGTACTATATTTCTTGCAGGACCACCATTGGTGAAGGTCAGTTCTTCTCTTGTTATTGTTAAATTTAAAGGACATTGAACTTTGGTGGTGGTTTTGTCTCTAATTCCGTATATCATCTGAATAAGATGTTATAATAGGCTGCTACAGGTGAGGAAGTCTCGGCAGAGAACTTAGGAGGCGCCAGTGTACATTGCAAGACATCTGGAGTTTCTGACTATTTTGCTCAAGGTACTTCATAACATTTGTGCTTTGGGTCTCAAGTTCCGAACTTATAAAATGTTATTGAAGTTTCTTATCTATTTCCTCGCCAGGTTATACATCTTTTAATATGTATGTGCCATTTGCTGGCATTATATATAACAATATTGCAAATCATATTGCGTTACCTAAAGAAAAACTTTATGTACCCTTTCATGTGAAGTGGATTCTTTATCCTGCTTCACGCTCAAATCGATGTAAATGCCTGCTGGATTAGATAAAAGGGGCATGCAAATCTCAGCTTGTTCATTTCTATAAGATGCCCAAGTATAATTTACAATTTTCTGCAGATGAAATGCATGCATTGGCTCTTGGGAGAAATATTGTTAAGAATTTACACATGGCTGGGAAAGAAGGTTCAATAAATGATCTGCAAAATGTAAACCTCGACTTCGAGGAGCCATTATATGATGTTACTGAACTTCGGTCCATTGCCCCAACCGATCATAAGCAATCTTTTGATATTCGCTCTGTCATAGCTCGAATTGTTGATGGAAGTGAATTCGATGAATTCAAAAAACTATATGGAACAGTGAGTGCATTCACAAATTATAAAACTTCTTATTTTCTTGTTACTTTTTGTTTCTTGGTCTTTAAAATTCATAATCTAAATTGTATGTATTGCAGACTCTAATTACAGGCTTTGCCAGAATTTTTGGTCAGCCTGTAGGAATTATTGGAAACAATGGGATATTGTTTAATGAATCTGCTTTAAAGGGGGCACATTTCATTGAGCTATGCACACAGCGAAACATTCCTTTGGTCTTTCTTCAGAATATAACTGGATTTATGGTATGTGACATTCTCTCACTTGCCATGTTAGGATGTTCCCAGATGACTTATTTGTTACGTCATCCTATATTATTTTGATCTTCAATCTGTAAATTTTTCCTTATAATTCAGACACTAACATCTTGGGGCCATGTCTTACATCCAGCCCAAGAATGGCTGTTTTGTTTTTTCTAATATATAGAATATAGATGCATAACATTTAAAATGTGAACTACTTTTTAATCATTATAGTCATACTACCCTCCCCGCTAATTAGAAGGGTCTTTGGTAATCTTCTCCCTTAGGTTTCTTCCATTCTTTTGTTATCTCACTCATTAATGAAATTGTTTTAACCAAAAAAAAATAAAGTGAACTTGATAGTAGACTAGACACACACAAAGAAAACGGTCATATTTAAAACAATTAAAAGAATTACACACTCCCAAAGACTTCAAAAGTCCTAGCATTCTACTTAGTCTAGGATCACTCCTAGTCAACACAAATATATTACCAATTACATTAACCCCCCTTCCTATGTATCTGTTGGGACTGCAACCTCTAACAGTGTTTGTACAAGAACAAAAGACAATTCCATCCTCAATATTAAAACTGCTCTAACACCTTATTCTTTTCTCACTTAACTTGTACATTCTTCTTCTTGCATATGTAACATGGATGGAAGATTTAAACTATCACAAATTTGCATGGCATATGTTTTTAGCTACAAGTTTCACTTGAGAATTTAGGTGTTGGTTTCAGTATGTAGAATTAGTACTGTTTTTTCCTTTTCTGATTTCAGAATAAAATCCAATTGTTATCTTTAGACAATTATCTGTTTGCTCAGCTTTGAAGTTCTGGTAATTGTTTGCCAATTGTGTAAATAAATAATACTGCATTTTTGTTTTTTCAAGATAGAATGGTTAACTGTACTTGTTATTGTTTTGTACGGATGTACTTCTAGTTTCATTAGCATTTATTATTAAATGGAAGTTGTCTAGATTGGTAGAAGCTGGTATTTGATGTAATAGTTTGGCAGGTTGGTTCAAGATCTGAAGCAAATGGTATTGCAAAGTCAGGGGCAAAAATGGTCATGGCAGTTTCTTGTGCAAAGGTCAGTCTCCAACTGTTCCTTATATTGTGAATCCTTTGAATGTTGCTACTCATATCTACCCACCATGAAGCTAGACTAGAACCCATCAAAATAGGCTGATATATCTGTGATGAGTGATGATGACTGGTACCTAGGAAGTGGTCTCAGATCATCGGTTAATGTTCTCTTTCCATTTTACTTAATATATACCGAAAATGAATATTTTTAAGGGAAGTGGAGATTTGATGGCTAATCGTTTGATTATTCAATTCTATGTAGGGCAACAACCCAAATAACCTGAACCAACCCAACTCAACCCAATTTGACCGGTTGGGTTGAGTTATCAACTTATTTGAGTTGGGTTGGGTTATCAATTTATTTGGGTTGGACTGGGTTCATATAAGCCAAACTTTCATGGGTTGGGTTGGTTCTTGCGTTCATCTAAAATTAATTTGGATTGACGCGAGCTAATCCAAATTTATTATTAATTTAAAAAAAATATTTTTTTACCTATAACAACATAATTATATATGTATACATTTATTTAATTATTTATTATTTTTAAATTTTTGTTCTCAAAAAATCTTTTAAATAGTTTTTATAATGGATATATAATGGGATAAATGAAAGTTGAATGATTAATTAATATTATTATGTTGATTTTTATTAAACCAATATTTGAGTTGAAAACAAAAACGACTCAATGACTCAACCAAATCCGAAAATATATGCGTTTGGTTTCTCAAACATATAAGATTGTACTAATTAGTTGATTCACCCACTTGATAATTTGAGTTAATCCAAAAAAAATTCTTAACTCAATCCAACTTATGTACACCCTACTTTGATCAAATCCTAAAAACTAATAATTTGAACCGAAGAACCCGCCCCAACCCGAAAATATAGGGTTGGGTTGGGTTATGCCCATAAATGGGTTGGGTTGGATTGAAAATTGACCAACCCATTTGGTCCAAGAATTTTTCTCAACCCGAACCAACCCAACCCATGTATGCCCCTAATTCTATGTGTTCTTTCAAGTTTGATTAAGTATATGGCCTCTTCAACTATCTGGTTCAAGATCTGCTCTTTCTACTAGTTGGAGAGGCTTTATTGGTAATTTTCCTAACTGCTGGATAGAGGTTGAAACAGATGCCTTTATTACTATGTTACTGTGCTGTGCTTGTAGTCTGTTTCTTGGCTAGAGATTCTTGATCTTCTTCAATTTTGTTATTTTGGATAGCTTACAGTCAGGAAATACATTGTCTTAAGTACCTGAGATTTAAGGGAATATGTACCTAGTTACTGATAAATAGTTTGGAACATTCAGTAGTTGATGCTAGGAGGTTAGAACTAGTGATAATAATATATCAGCTAAGAAGCACCATTCTTAAACGTTACCGATGAATTTGTCGAAAAATCCACTAGGATCTTTACTCTGGTTTAATTTTCGTAGTTATTTTTTTTTAATTTCTTAGAAAATTTAAGAAGTCTTTTGATGGAACACGGATTGTATTATGAATTAAAAGAGAACCAAAATACAAACTAACCAAGTATTTGATAGGACTTGGAACCTCCCGTTCTCTAGAGAATACTCTCTTGAGCCCACCAGTTCAATATTTGGATGTCTTTCTCTTCCCACAACCTCTCAATTTATAACTAAAATCCCTAACAAACTATAACTATTTTGCTCATATGCCCTCCCAATTAATTCTTATTTTATCTAAGGCCCAATCCTAACATCATTTTACTTGTGGGCATTACTATTTCTCCCCCCATGACTTGGTACTAGAAAAGAGAGTGCATACTAGTTATTGAAATGGTTTCTCTCTGATTTATATTCTGACTGTTGGTTATTCTCATTTTTGTGGATATTATATGTTTTCATATTTACTATATAAGGATCTTTTATTTATTAATTATTATAGAGGATAAAAATCCTATTGTATTATTTATTTTCTTTTTTTTGTATAGTGAGGGTTTCTATATTTAAAGAACCCCATTTACCATTGAATAAAATTAGAAAAACAATTCCTCTCTTTAATTTTGCACACTCACTTAATTCCATTTCACAAGAACAGGTGCCTAAAGTTACTATCATTGTTGGCGGAAGCTTTGGTGCCGGAAATTATGCAATGTGTGGTCGTGCATACAGTCCCAATTTTTTGTTCTTATGGCCGAACGCTCGAATTTCTGTGATGGGTGGTGCACAGGTAGATTTTTTATCTAATATTATCTTGTATATGAATTTATTGCAAAATAATATATGCCTTGTATTTTTCCTTATTATGCTGGTACCATAGTATATAAAAGTTTCAATTTCTCTCTCACATTTCTTTTATAAAATCTGTTTCATAACTATTTGGTTATTTAAAATTGTAGTTAGTTTTCTTATCATTCTTCTACGCTGAGTTTCATATTTCGAAGAAAAGACTCATTGGATTTGGAGGAGAGGAAGAAGAGAGAAAGTAGAGGAGTGAACTCCACGTTTGTTTGTTTTTAATACATAACAACCTCTCCCCAATTTCTCCTCAGCCTCTCCTCAACTTCTTTCCACATCCCATCTAACAGCAAATCAAATTTCTTCTAAAATAAATACCTTCTTTTCTAAACACAAATCACAAATTTTTTTTTTTCCAACCTCTCATCTCTAAAACATCGATTCCCAAACAGATACTTCGTATCTCCAATTTACTCCATTTCTTAGCCATATTCCGAAACATTAATTTTTTTTTTTTTGAAAACTACTTCTTTAATTTCTAAATTTGGCTTGGTTTTTGATAACAAGGGTAAAAATAGTTAGAAAAAAAAACAAGAAAACCATAAGAGAGCATTGATCTCCTTGATTACTTTCTTTTGTAAATGGTAGTGAAAAAAAAAACAATAGGATCTTCAGCAACACGACACACAATATTGATCGCACCATAGGTTCTACAATTTATATAGCTTTATTTGAGTCATCAGTCTCTCTCCTTTTTTTCTTTTTTCTTTTTTTGTAATTATGATCTCTCCATTTTGATTAATCGGTGGGAAACTTGTTTGTAACTAATTTCAATAGAGTTTTTGTACTATTTCATAAAAGTTAACTGTTTCTTGTAAAGAAAAAAACAAAGCCAGGGAGCTAATATTTATAGGCTTAATTTTCAAAATTCAAATGATTTTGAAACTGAGCCTTTTAAGTTTCTTATTATGATAGTCTTATAGATGTGTTTACAAAGGATGGATAAGATTTTTAATGTGTGATGCATTCTAAGGGGTTTATCTCGTAAAAGTACCGCGCCTCGTTATTATGTTTATAGCATACAATGAGGCATCATGTTTGCTTTTTTTTTTTAAAAAAAACATAAAAAAAAACTCATGTATGCTAAATAATACCTTAGAAGGATAAAACAAAATGTCTGTTGTCAATGGTGAAATTTCAGTTTCATCTTAATTCTCATGATGTTTACTTATTCCATAATCATGTCATGTCTTATATTCTGCCTTGTTGCTAAGGGGATGTTTGGATTGAGATTTTAAGAGTATTTAGAACGATGATTTTTTTGAATATTTAGAAATAATGATTGTAGTCAAAAGCTCGTTTGGATATTATTTTTTTCAGGAGTATTTAGTAAATATTCATTCCAAACATCCCTCAAAAGTTGTATTTTGTCAATCATCTTGGCATACACATTTTGATACTCATCAATTTCTTGATAAAATGTTGCATTTGCAATACAAAAGGCTGCTGGGGTACTGAGTCAGATAGAAAAGAGCAATAAGAAGAAGCAAGGAATTCAGGTAATTCTTAGCTAAATCTGATGAATATGAGTTTTCTTTCCTAATTTAAGATTACCAAGTTTTGGCTTTCTATACTTTTGTTTGGACTTGCTTTTGCAGTGGGACAAAGAAGAGGAGGAAAGCTTCAAGGCGAAGGTCGTCGAGGCTTACGAGAGAGAAGGAAGTTCTTATTATTCCTCTGCTCGGCTATGGGACGATGGAATCATCGATCCAGCCGACACCAGAAAGATTATCGGTCTGTGCATCTCAGCATCTCGGAACCGTGCTCCTGAGGATACAAAATTTGGTGTATTTAGAATGTAAAAAAATTGCAGTATGCAACAAATATGCATTTGTTACACATGTATTGAGGCAAAAGAGCTGTAGTTTGGCAACAAGAATATTTGCTCTGCCTGTTTGTTTGAATGTATAAGTGAAACAAAGAGATTTTATGTACAAATTTAACTGTTCCCAAAACCACTTTCTGTTCAGTGACATTCAAAATAAATTAAATAATAAAAGCTTTACTATGGAATTGGGTGCTCCTTCTCTTGTTCTTTGTAATATTATATAATATGGATAGTTATTGCTCTCCCAAACTTCTCTACAAACAACCTATATATAATTATATAAGAGAATTAGGGCAAATTTTTTTTTTCTCTAACCCCTCTACAAACAACTACATTCACGCACTCTCCAGAGTTCACTCAAGACATGTTTGATAATTGCGGTTTTGATTAGAAGCAGATGGTCTTGAGTTTTTAATAAACATTGGGAAGAACCCAATGGAAGCGATTCAAAACCGATCCACCTGTGTAAGAATACATATGGTGCCACAGTCACGTGCATTCTCGTTGATATCTTAATGCTCGACGTTATTACAAACGTGCTACATCGTAAAGACTCTGTTTACTGCATGTCAGTTGTCTATACATTTCATCTATTATCAAATAATATCAACTCATCACAAACTTTGGTAATTATAAAGCTAAACCATCTCATTCAGTTGTTCTATTTCATGCTTTCAGCTTATATATTTTGGTTTCCTTTAACCATCAATAAACTCCAAGCTACTTACCTTTGTAGCAAAATAATTAATACACCTAAAATTTAATTTATTTATAATTTACCTTTTTGTAATTATTATAGATTTAATATACAAAAAAAAAAAAAAAAAAAAAAACTTAAAGAGGTGGAAAAGGTAGCCAATATCTTTAGACACCAACTATTTAATAGTAAATCTAAATCAACATTTACGCTATTTTTATTTTTGGTGGAAGAAGAGTGGTTAACCACTACTCCTTAAAATTTATTTGTTTGTATTTAGTAATAAATAACTATTTATCAAATTTTCTATTTAACTGTTCCATCAAATTTCACATCAAATACAATTATTATTAACATTAATTCTCAAATAAGTAATTAATTATCCAATCACTACCAACATCTATCTCCAAACAAGTATCCAAATAAGTATCCAATTAACTCGATCACTCTTCTCTTTTCTACCAAAAATAAACGCACCCTTAATATTTAATACACAACTCTAAAAAAATATGTATTTAATGCTTAATTGTTCATGAACTTTTTAGCACTTAATTTGTTTGTTTTAAAAAAAAAAAAAAATTAAATTCTTTGAAACAACAATTAACTTAATTGTTAGATGATATATTTGAATTTACAAAGAATCACTAAGACAAAGTAGTCCTGAATAATTTTCATACTCACCACTTTTTAAGTACTATCATATGAGAATGAGATTAGTGTTTTTTCTTAACTTCTACAATTGGATATAAATTCTAAAAGCTTTGATTAATTTGTAGTATGTGATATTAATTTGTAGTCTTTATTTCTTTTGATGTCTCTCGATTGTTGGCTTACGGACGTGCATGATTATCTTAGTATAGTAGAGCAAAAAGCTTCCATTTTTAAAAAAAGTTGGATTTAATTTTTTTTTTAATTATTATTATTGGAATTGGAATTTTCAGCGCCAACGGAAAGTGGAGAGCTTTTTTTCACGTTAAGAATTAGTTTTGAAAAAAATGAATTTATTAAATTGTTATGTTTATTTATAGTATTAAATAAATCTAAAATAAAAAGCGCCCATGGCCTAATGGATAAGGCGTCTGACTTCTAATCAGGCGATTGTGGGTTCGAGTCCCACTGGGCGTGCATTTTTTTTTTTATTTTTTAAGATTTTGTTTTCAACAGATTTACCTTACTTTAAAATAATACAAAAGTGTTAATTGAAGTGCTAAACCGCATCTCCACTCCCGTTTCGTTCCGTTCCGTTCCGTTTTCATTTTCTGCGGCTCTTCCCACTGATTTTAACTTCTCTATATGCCCATTTAATTTCCGATCTTTTAACTTTCTCTGCTCCTTCATCTCTCTTAACCATGGCTTCCTCCCTCTCTTTCTCCACTCCTCAATCTCTCTCCAGCCGCATTTCCCCTCATTTTAAGCTCAATTCACTTCGCTTTTTCTCGCCTCCTTCAAATCTGCGTCTCAATCACGGTTTTAGGGCTCGAAATGCCTCACTCAGCCTCAACATTCAATGCGTCAATCAACCTAAAGGTTTTCCTCATCACTCTGCTTTTGTATTTTTCGCTATATGTTTTGTTTTCTTTTGTTTTTATGTTAAACTCGCTGGTTTCGTATGTTTCTCTCATTTTCTGCTGAACTGTTGGGGACTTACTGTAGGTTTTACTACGTTCTTGATTAGATCTTGATTGTTCTGATTTACTTTTTTTTTTAGATTTAGTACAATTAATGCGATCTATATTATCTATAGGGGGAGTTTAGTTGTAGATTGATAATTTAATAACTGAGCTACATGGAGATTGGCTTCGATTGCGTAGTAGATGATTTCCAATTCAATTTCTGATTCTCTTCAGATGTTTTACATTTTCTGTAATTTATGCTTCGTTACTGATAACTAAAGTGATGCTCGTATTAATTCGAGATCCAATATTCCAATCTGAAATTTTCCTTGTGAAGGAAAACTGCAATGTCGCAAATAGATAAATAGCAATAAATAATTAAAATAATCTGTTCAATGTACTGCGCAATTTTTGTTTTCGTACTATCTTCTATCTGTATATTAAGGAAAAGATTTGGCCGGCTTCATATTTCTAGGGTTTCAATATTTAAACGTTTTGTTGTCTATTTTTGACTCGGTGAATGATATTGTTTTTTTTTTCAAGAATCTTCGGGAGTAAATTTGAAATCGCTATTTCTTGGCAACTTCTTTTTTATAAGGAAACTTCTTGGTAACTACAGAACAGCCAGGATGGGAAGGGATTAACTATTACATTATTAGGGTTTTCAATCATACCCCCTGCTTGAAGATTAGAATAGAAACAGGGCTTGGACGACTATATTTCATTCATAGCGATTCCGATATCCATTTACTACTAGATGGAAACTCACATTTATTTTTACGTTGAATAAACAAATCTTTTTACCAACTTAGAAAACTGCACTTGCTTATGATTTGAGTTGAGCTTGTCATTCACGATCACTCCTTTTATCAGCTTTTGGGAGTTAGCAATTTAGAAAGCCAATATTTAAAACTTTCTTTCTTTCTTCTTTTTGATAGTTAAAGTAGGGGTGTTTGGATGAATAATTGTGGAGTGATTGTTCTGAGTGATTAGAAATGAGGGATTATTTTGAGTAATCTTAAAGAAAAAATGGTCATAATAGCTCGTTTGTATGAAGTGTTTAAAAAGTGATTATAAAAGCTTGCGTTTTAATAGCTCTACAAAAGAGCCAAACAAACAAGATTTTGGGGTTGATAGAGAAGAGAAGAGGAAGAGGAGGAAGAAGTGGAAATAGAGTAATTTGAGGATATGATGTATTTGTTTCGGGATTGATATTTTAGAGAGAAGAGGTTGGAAAAACTTTTTTGGACTTTTTGTTTAGGAGAAAAGATGTTATTTTAAATGAAATTTGATAGAAAATTAGATTTGAGATTTGTTGGGATGTTGGAGAGAAGTTGTGAAGAGGTTGGAGAGAATTCGGAGAGAGGTTGTGATGTACTAATTCCTCTCCTCCAAATCCAAACACCCCCATATACATACGGTTTTTGTTACATGTTTCCATCATTTTACTTTATAACTGAACATAGTCTTTTCTGGTAATATTAGTACATCCCTTTTGTTGTTTTTTTTTTTTTTGATTCATCAACATTAGGGAAGGAGGATTCAAACTTGTAACATCCGTTACTAAGTTGTATAAATGCCTCTAGGCCATCTCTTTTCTTGTTCGAAGCTGTATGTCTGCGGCATACATTTTATTTTATTCGGAAAAAAAGCATTTACCAAGGGAATCACTATCTTGAATGGATAGACTTTGATGACAATCTTATGTTCTTTCGTCATTGAAAGTCAACTTTTCTCCCTTGTGTAATGGCTTCTTTATCTTTTAAATTGTTCTTTGCAATCCGTAGGCCTCTAATAATGGTCCTATCTCATTGCATACTTTGGAAATTGCTAGTTAAAGCATTTTCTCATATGTTAATATTAGTAGACTACATATTTAATATTCATTTGCTCATCTCCAGTGTTTAATTTATACAAATGGAGTATCAATTCAGATTCTTATCTCAAGAATGCCTTTCCCTGTTATTTGTTTGGTTAAAATGCCATTTTAGTCCCTAGAATTTGAGTTTTGTTCTATTTTGGTCTTTAGACTTTGAGAAGTCTAATTTTAGTCTCTAGACTTTCATTTCATTTTGGTTCTTAAACTTTCAAAGTTCAATTTTCATAGACTTTAATAAAAGTTTAAAATAGGTCCCTACAATATATTTGATATTAATATTAAATGAAAATGGTTCAAATTTCAATAATGTTAATAATTTTAATACAAGTAAAGAAAATATATGAAAATATTTCCAAAGTTCATTGAGAAAGATTGTATTTTATTAAGAAAAAATAACAAAAATTTTCTAATAAGGATCGATTTGAACTTTGCTTGTAAGTCCAGAGACTAAAATTAAACTTTTGATAATTGAGAGATCAAAAAGGAATAAAATAGAAAGTCTAGGAGTCAAAATGAAACAAACTTGAAAATGCAGGGACTAAAAGTTTTGACAGTGTAGGGACGAAAATAGTAATTGATACAAATGTTTCAATTCAGATTCCCATCTCAAGAATGTGTTTCTGAGTTAATTGTTTATTTTTATTGATATACACAGCTGAGGTGGTTACTAAAGACTCATGGAAGAAAATGATTATAGAGAGTGGAACTCCTGTCCTAGTTGAATTTTATGCCAGTTGGTGTGGACCATGTCGAATGGTGCATCGAATCATCGACGAGCTAGCCGGTGATTACGAGGGGAAGCTCCAATGCTTTGTACTCAACACAGACAACGACTTGCAAATAGCGGAAGACTACGAAGTTAAGGCGGTTCCTGTGGTTATGCTGTTCAAGAATGGGGAGAAATGTGAAAGTGTCATTGGTACAATGCCAAAAGATTTCTATATTTCTGCCATTGAAAGGGTTCTCAAGGAGTAGGATATGGATGCATGAAAAAAAAAAAAAAAATCGGATATATCTTTTGTGTGTGACTCACTTGATTTTGCTGAGTTGATTGGTTTTTTTTTTCTTTTTTGTTGCTAAAGCTTTTTCACTAGGCTACTAGTTCTTGAGCTGTATATAGTAAATATAGCTTTAATGCCATGTTTTCTTTTAAAATATTTTTTTACCGTAGTTTGATCGTATAGCTCTCTCATTCTTTTGCTGTCTTTTTGTTGTGAAATTGTGATTAAACTTCGCAGCATTGCAAATTCACACTTCACCATGGTTTTTACCTCAGGAGTTCTGAAACATTTTCATTTTAGAGGTATTTGCATTTTTGTTTTCTTATCTCTTAGCTCGACAATGTTGATGATTACATAAAAAAAAAAAAGGGGGTTCTATCTAAGTGGTAAGAGATTGAAGACTGATTTTTGAAGCTTGTAATGTGGGTTAAAATATCAGTTTGGTATTTAGACTTTAATCTTTGTTTTATTGATTCATAAATTTTCAAATGTTCAATTTTAGTTTTTGGATTATTAATGTAAACCGCAGACTATATGAATGAACCAACTTTACATGAGATATAGTTCCATAGTTAAGAAAGGTTAAAGAGAATTGATTTGAATTATCTATACCAACAAGGTGCAGGGTGGTTTGATTGAAGAAACTTCACAATTAATTGGTGCGGCAAAGGTTAGTGAAATGTTACTTGGACTACATGACGTTATAATTAAATATATTTTTATTTTTGTTATACTTTGGATAAATTTGAAGGTAATAGTAGTAAAAATTGGTTTAATTCTTGCAGAAGTATTTGCTTCTAAAATTTATAGAAAAGGAAAGTAATTAAACAAAAAAAAAAAAGGACAAATTTCCATTGAAAATCAATTTTAAGTTTTTGTTTTTTAATTATTATTATTATTTACTTTTAGATTAAAGAGACTAAAATTGTACATTTGGAAGTTTATACACTAATGGAACAAAATTGAAAATGGTTAAAATTAAATATTTGAAAATGAATATCAAAATATTTATAAAAAAAACAACTTTATTGATAAAAATGAAAGTGTTGAGAGAAGAGAGAACGGTTTGAGAATAAAATATAAGTCAAAGTTACATGGAAGATCACTAATTAAACTTTGGATCCAAATTATAAAAGGCTTGATCATCTGAGATATTTTCACTGAATCAACTATACTCCTTTGAAACTGACCAGAGAGGGAAGGATGGTTGCTATCCAGTTTGGCGCCTAGTTGTGTATTGTGTGGGGAATAAGAAACCATCTAATGCGTTGCCTGTTCAAAGACGTTGTCGAGAATCACCGACAAGTTTGAGTAGCGGTGCATGAGGTGGATAGTAAAGTTCGTGGCTTTTGGACTTGTTAGGAGAGTTTAGCGAGAGAATTGACCTCTCTAAAAAAATAAAAACAAAATAAAACCACATCAATCCTATTTTCTCTAAATTTATTTTTTCTATGATTCCTTTTTATCACTAGATTAATAACCAATCATGTGATGATTTTATTATTATTTTTTTTTTTATTTTAAACAAACAACAACTTCCATTAAAAAGATCTAAACTTACATCCTACACTACGATTAAACACGAGGATAACTCCCACGCACTGATCTTGAACCATGTTTTTGAAAGGTGACTGACGATACAACAAAAAACCCGACGAAGTTCCTTTCCTTAACAACCTTCTCTACTCCAATCAATGTCTCCTTGAGCAACTTTAGCTCAACACAAAACATAGTCTAGCTCCCACGAAACCTACCCTTCGCAATTCCCATTATAACTTCTTTCGAGCTCGATATTCATTGCTCATGATGGAGCTTAAAAAATGCTCATTCCGAGCTCTATACAAAGAAAAGAGAAATGCCCAATAACACACAAAATTTTGCCTTGACACGTTCAACTACCGATCTTTGAGGAGATTTTGTAGAAGCCCACGGAGAGAACGTCTCTCTCTAAAATTTGAAATAGGGGTAACTTCATCTCTCCCAACTAACTACGTCATGTTAAATTTGATGATTAATTTTTGTTATTAATAAACACATTTAGTCTCTTATCAATTTATAGTAGAATAGTTAAACCTAATTCAATTTAAATGCTTTTTTTATTTATAAACAATATACACATTTAATTTCCAAGAGGTGGATTGAGTCCATGAGTGTGTTTGGATTTGGTGTATAACTAGAATAAGTAATTAGGATTGATGTTAGTCCTAGTTGGTAATTAACTACCAATTAGTACTAAGAGTGGTTAACTAACCCACTTAAGAGATAAGTAATCTCAACCCACAGCTTTCAATCTCCAACCTCAAATAATGGTTGATGTACTCAAGGAAAAGAAAAAAAGAATCCCAGCAAAAGCAAGGAATTAGTTACTCAGCTTTACTGACTTAAAAAATGAGCAAAATCAATGGCTCTTCCTTGACTCGGCTTCACAATCGCATCCTCTTGGTTGAAGAAGACGAAACCATTGACTAACCAGAGAAACCCACTTCACTTTTTCATCATACTTTTCCCTTCTCCTTCAGCTCTTACCCAATTGGCTCTCAGAGCTTTGAATCCTGTAAACAAGTCAATTCCCCCATTAATTTAGCAAACCCCATTTTTCACTTCTTCTCCCCATTTCGCCCAAATTTCTTGGACTGCTCGATTTTCCCGATGGGTATCTTTTCAAAGCCAAAAATTTGGAGAACTGGAGCGACCCATGAGGATTCAATCGGTTTTAATGGGGTTTCTGGAGCGAGCAAGAGGAAATTGACCCGTTTCATGCCTCTGTTCGTTGCGATTGTGGTCATAGCAGAGATCGCGTCTCTGAGTCGGCTTGACATGGCCAAAAATGCGGCTATGGTGGATTCATGGGTCGATTTGTTCTATGGATCACAGCTTTTGCGAGATGGGATTGAAGGTGTTGGTAAAATGGGGAGTGGAATTGTCATTGATGATGGAGTAATTGATTCTGTTAGCTGTGAGGAGTGGCTGGAGAAGGAGGATGCTGTTGATTATTCTAGGGACTTCAACAAGGAACCTGTTTTGGTTTCTGGTTCTGAGAAGGTTTTTTTTTCTCTATCTCTCATTTCGTGAATCTTCTTGAACTTGGAGCTTTGATTTTGGTAGTCTTTTGGCTTTCAGAAGTATGCTGTTGGTTATATATATATATCATATGTTTTCAATTCACGTATAGACTATTGCTTAGTTAATGCTAATGTGAGCCTAACTCAACCGCCTTTTCTATGGCTGGAAATTGGAGCTTCCTTCCATATATTGGGGGCACCTGTGTTTGTCCTGTTAGAGTTTATAAGTTTTCTAGTTTGTCCCGTTTAGTAATTTCACATTCTTAGTTAGGATTTTCTAGGAGTGTCTATATATATGTAACTTCTTCATTAGTTGAATACAAGGTTTTTATTCTTCTCAACTATTATTTACATGGTATCAGAGCCATGTCCCAAAACAAAATCATGTCAGTTGAATGCCCCAGTATAGGATTAAGACGTTTGGAGCTAGGAGACAATAAATTGTGGTAGCTTTACCAGACTGATTGTGTACTCTGAGGAGAAGAGGATTTTGGTCTGTATGTGAGCTAGACAAATTGACAAGTGGTGTTCTCTTAGGAGAAGAGGAGCTAGTATGGATATTTGGTGATTAGAGGTTTGGTGGGACTTTGTTTGAGAGGAGGATTGACAAGGATGACATTGACAACCAAATCCGGATCTCCACATTGGTATGATATGTTCACTTTGGGTATACACTCTCGTGACTTTGTTTTTAGTTTCACCCAAAAGGATTCATATCAATGGAGATGCAACCCAACTTGAGGGGGAGTGTTAGTTTTATGAGTTTTCTAGTTTGTTTATTTTAGTAACTTCAGATTCGTAGTCAAGGTTTCCTAGGAGTGTCTATGTATATGTAACCTATTCCTTAGTTGAATACAATGTTTTTATTCTTCGCCACTATTATATTTACACATCCCTTGGACCTAGAGTCGACCAGAAATTTTATAATTAAGCTCAACTCTTGGATCTCGAACTTGAAACCTATGGAGCATACCTTAGAAGTCCTAGGCCTCAACCAAAAAGTCCGCCCCTTGGGGAAAAAGGTCAAAAGTTCTAAGTCATATTCTGAAATGTTGTTGAACTCAAAAGAGTTGCGTAGTTAATCTTTATGCCGATTACATTTTTACTTTACCTTCTTTTTTAATTGTTTGCCGGTGTATGATTTTGTAAGATCTATAACTGGAAATACTTGTTGGAATTTTATTGTATATATTTTGATATGCTCTCATTGTGATGGTTCACAACCCTAGTTACTTCTTTCAGTTTCACAATGATACTTGGGATCATGAAATTTCCTCATTTTCCTTTTTCTTATGAGTGAGGTATGGAAAGAACATCATATGAATGGGTTATAGGGGAAGTGGTTATAGTTGTTAAACCCATGGCTTGCACACACTAGCTCTTACATGCATACTTGGTGGACATCAATAAACGAATGAATGTAAAACCTTGTTTCTTGTATTGGTTGCTAAATGAGTTCTAATTTTTCTTCAATTTCAAGTTCCTACAAATAACTCTTTAGTCTTTAAAGATTCTACCCTTTTGCAAATTTTCATAGGAGAGGAGAACTTGTGATGTGGGATGCCAGTTTGGATTCAATCCTGGTCAGCAACCTGATGCTGTATTGGGGTCACCTCAACAAGGTAGAGTTGCTAGCGTACTTCGATCAATGGAATCGTCGCATTACTATCCAGAGAATAACATTGACATGGCTAGATGGTGGGTAAACTAACTGATATGATGGTTTATTATAGTTGAACTACTTCCTATTATTCCCGATTCTGGTAATTCTTGCCAATTCTATTTTCAATTTCTGAAACTGTACCTCAATGATAAAATAAAACTTAATGAATCTGGTTATCATAGCTAGAACATTAAATTTCTGATCTTGGTACATGTTGTTTTCACTTGAAACTCATAGCATAAGCAACTATTGGATAAATGCAGCTACTGGGAAAAAATTATCTCTTCTTGCCATTAAGATTTGGAGCGTCTTGAACTTCCTAATTCCAAGATATACCCCTCAGCCCTTTTCGATCTTCCACTCCTTTTTCCAATTCAATCGAGCTGACTTACCAACTAACTTAATTACTAGTGCCATCTGCACATGTGCAGTTAACATTCAGCGAAGTACTAACATCGAACATGCACTTCGGCCTTGACTAATATCTCCTTGCTGTTCCAGAAGGTACCACTAATCATAAGTCTTCAAATTATATGGTTCAAGTAAATTAACTGGTTTCTTCACTTAATCTTATTATCTAGGTTATGGACCATATTTTTACTTCAAACATGTGGTTATGAGGATTGTCTGAGGTTCTTCCCATGCTTGCACATTTACCTTTTAGTTTTTCTAAGATTGATGCCTACTAGATGGCTATTTTGGAATGTATTTTTTCTGAAATGTTTTACCTATTAACATTCAACCTTTTGTGCTGTTAACCTCATGTCAATCTGCTTTCTCTAGGATGCTTTTATAATACTAAAATAAATGAACTGTAAATTTCTGTAGGAAGGGTTACACTGTTATTATGACCACTAGTTTATCATCAGATGTTCCTGTTGGATATTTTTCCTGGGCGGAATATGATATAATGGCACCAGTGCAACCAAAGACTGAGCCTGCCCTTGCAGCTGCCTTCATTTCGAATTGTGGTGCCCGCAACTTCCGCTTGCAAGCTCTTGATGCACTCGAGAAGTTGAATGTCAAAATTGATTCATATGGCAGTTGCCACAGGAACCGCGATGGAAGAGGTGCACTGAAACTTTTTCGAGTATTAGTTTTATAAGTTTTACTCTGGCTTATTAATAATATTATGACGAAGTATAGTGATTAAGTAGTAAGTTCTTGGGTTGGTAGCAGATGGGAACTAACATATTTTTTCCATTTTAGGCTGTTATCTTGGGAAAAATAATGCAAATTTGTTTAAGATAACTGATATCAGTTGTTTTGATGTATTCAAGAATTCTTCATCTGTTTTTGTTCTTCATAACATTCATTGAAAAAAAGGCAACTGTTTCTGACTATGAAATAATCCCCGGAGTCCAGGACCATGGGTGGTTAACTAAATCAGCAGAAATTGTCCATCAAGGGCTCTTGTTTTTTTTTTGAAGTCCTTTTCCCCTTGAGAGCAATTAGGTTAAACGAATGTTTCTATTGAATTATATTAAATCACCCATCGACTCAAAATCTTAAGAAAATGGATGGTTCTAAATTTAATTATATCAACCAGCACGCTCCTCACTTGTCAGGTTGGTAAGTTAAGAGATGCCCTACAAATAGAATTCCATTATAATTGGGGGAGGAAAATTATTTGACAAGGGTTTTAACGCATGACCTCTTGCTTTATTATGCTGAATTATCTTAAATTATCAATCAACCAAAAAATTTAAGTTAATAGATTGGGATAAATTTAATTATATCAAGCAATACTTTTGGATGAGTCGTTTTTTCTTTTCCACTACATTTTCCCCATCTCGCCAGGTCTATATTGTCCGTTACTAATGGTTTGTCATCCTTTTTGGTTCTTTTAAATTTTAGCTTCAACTCTTCACCATTTTGTGATCACAGTCTTACTACACTAGCTGCATGTTTATCTCTATGGAGATGTTTATTGTAACTGTCTATGCTCTGATAGAATCCTTTTGTAATCATTTCATACTCAATGAAAATTTGTTATGTTTCTTATAAAAATTGTTTGCAGTTGACAAAGTGGAAACTTTGAAGCGCTACAAGTTCAGCTTAGCTTTTGAGAATTCAAACGAGGAAGATTATGTTACTGAAAAGTTTTTCCAATCTCTTGTTGCAGGTATGAGATTCTCACATTTGTAGGATTCTTCATTCATTAGGCTTGCGTTTTTTCAAGTTTCATATTTGACTTCATAATGTCTTTCCCCGTACTTAGGGCATGTTTAGGGTGATAGGAAGGAAATGGAAGGGATCTCTTCCTATCGTTCGGCCCGCCAAATTATGTCTCATCAATCACTAATTTACTCTTACTTTCTTTCTTTTATCTCTTTCTTTCCCTTCCATTTCCTCCTCTTTTTTTCCTTTCTTTCTTTTATCTCTTTCTTTCCCTTCCATTTCCTCCTCTTTTTTTCCTTTCTTTCCCTTCCTGCTGTAGCCAAACATACCCTTAGAGTTTATGTTGGAAAATTCTCCTTTGCGAGCATTTTGTTCTTTTCAATGTTGTAACATGACCATGCTTGACAAAATTACCCAATTTAAATATAAAATCTATCTACATTGGATCGATCAACTTAATTTTGTTATATGTTTAAGAAAATTGAAATGACTCACATTGGTCAGTTTTGTTGGTTTTTATGTTGGCTTGCACCGGTTCTCTAAGGTTAGCTGCCTTAAATTTGTTTTTACTCACTTTAGCACATATTCCTACTAGAGTACATGTTTTTATATCTACGATTCTCCAGGTTTGCTTACACGCACTCAACTATTGTCACGAGATATGTCGTCTGAGCCTACAACATTTGGATTTCAGAAAAACACATAAGAAACTAATTTTTTAAGTAGGTGGCTATCATGAATTGACTCATCACCTCTTTGCTACTTAAGTAAGTCCTCTTGACCACCAGACCACTTCATCATCGTTACTAGAATACTGCTTCATGATCGTTACTAGAATACTGGTAGAAAATAACTTTAGAGAATTCCAGTTGTGGAGTGTTGGCTTACCCTGCACAAGTTTAGTTCTTATGTTGGATTTCCAGAATATTTTGCTTCTTTCTTAACCTTTCCCCACACATGAGGGTATTGTTAGTTGATATAAGCTGCTTTTGCTTTACCTTGAAAGTGGTAGAATCTTCATAGTTTCTGCTACATTGACTGTTTTGTAGAGTTTTCATTAAGCGTACTAATTAAATTAATTGTAGGAACTATTCCTGTGGTCGTCGGAACTCCAAATATCGAGGAGTTCGCTCCTTCCCCCGATTCATTTTTGCATATCAAGGAAATTTCCGATGTCGAGTCCATTGCGAAATCCATGAAATATCTTGCTGAAAATCCCAAAATGTACAATCAATCGTTAAGGTACTCTGTGCAAAGACTTTGGTCGTTTAATTTCTTCCACTTCAATTCAATATGACCTCATTTGTTTTTCTCTCCATCTCATAGTTGTTGAATTATTTTAAGTGACCATCCACCCAAAAGCTTAAATTGATGGAATGAGATAAATTCAATTATATCAACCAACAATCTCTTCCTGTGTTGTTTAAAAATTTGAGAAATATCAAGTAGAATTCAATGTTAATTGGGATGAAATAGACTTGATAGAGATTCAAACTTAATATCTCTTACTCTGATACTATTTAGATATTATGTTGAATTATGTTAAACCTCCAAACCCTAAATCTTAAACTGATAGGTTGGAATAAATTTAAGATTAGTTTGAAAAAAGTTAAAATTTTAGTACCTATGGCTTAAAAGTCTAGAATTTAGTTTAAATAATTTGGAGAAATCTAGAATTTAGTCTCTATGCTTTGAAAAATAGAATTTAGTTCCTATGTTTGATAAAACCTAAACAATTGTTAGTATTGTTTGCAATTCGGAGACAAATTATATACATAAATATAACTTTTAATGTGTGAATGATATGTTTTATTATCTAATCAATTACTTATCTCACACTCCCATCATTGAGGCATAAATAAATAACTTCTACACATATAATTTATTCATCAACTATTTGGAACAATATAAATTATTTTATAGATTTTATCAAAGCATAAGGACCAAATTCTAATATTTCAAATTACATTGACTAAATTTTAGTTTTCTCTAAGGATTATATTCTAGTTTTTAAAACCTCAAGGACTAAATTTTTAAGTTTCTTCAAAGACCATATTTGTAATTTACCCTAAATTTTAATTGTATCAACCAATGTCTATTTTTCAGATGGAAGTATGACGGTCCATCTGATTCTTTCAAGGCCCTTGTAGACATGGCAGCAGTACACTCATCCTGTCGCCTTTGCATCCACTTGGCGACCATCATCCACGAGAAAGAAGAAAGTAGTTCCGGGTTTAGTAAACGACCGTGCAAGTGCTCTCGAGGCTCTGAAACCGTGTATCATTTATACGTAAGAGAGAGAGGGAGGTTTAAACTACAATCCATTTTCTTGAGGTAACATTTCAAACTCCAAACACCAGTCATCTTTTCAAATGTCTCGTATAGCGCAACCAAATCATTTCGGCCTCTCGACATTGGCAGGTCAGGGAATTTGACAATGGAGGCTTTAGAATCAGCAGTGCTCGAAAAATTCACTTCTTCAAAACACGTACCGATTTGGAAGCAAGAACGACCCGAAAGCATAAGAGGAAGAGATGAGCTAAAAATATACAGAATATATCCAGTTGGGTTGACTCAGAGGCAGGCTTTGTATTCCTTCAGATTCAAAGGTAATGATGATTTCAGAACTCACATTGAAACACACCCTTGTGCAAAGATGGAAATCATATTTGTCTGAATCTAAGATCTTCTTTAATCCTTCGAGTTGCATCCCGATATATGCGAATTTGCTCGGTCTTCGGATATGTAATGTAAGTAGAGTAGTTGTTGAACTGATATAAGTTTTAGTGTGTAGTGAGATGGGAGGAATTCACAACCATGGCTGATCTGCTGATTATAATTTATAGATCATTTTCATTCATTGTGAGAGCAGAATTGGCCTTTGTGGGCATAATGCATATTAGATAATGGCTAGAAGAATTTTACTAATTCCATGAACAATTTTTTAGTTTTTCTCTCTTTTTTATTTGTGCTTTCTAGGGGTGTTTGTTTTGTGCTATCAACAAGTTATTTAAAATGAGTTTTTATTAACTCCTCTTCAAACATGTACATTCAGACGAGTTGTTGTAATCACTCAAAATTATTATTCATTTCTAACCAATCAAAATAATTATTTATTTCTAACTACCCATTTCAAAATCATTCGTTTATAATTACGCATTTATAATCTTTCAGACTCATCACTTATTTTTAACCGTATCCTTACGAGGTCCTGTTTGGAACTATTTTACAAAAATGTATCATCAAAACGAGTTATTAACTGCAAATACTCTATAAAAATTATTTATCCAAACGAGTTGTTTCTAAAACTCAAATTTATAATCAGTCAAAATTACTTTGCATTTTTAATCAATTTTTTTGTTAGAGAGTGTTTGGGGGAAGAGAATGTGAATGATTACAAAGAAAATAATAATAACTACAAAAAGCGGAAATAATTATCACTTGGATTCGGGTGAACGAAATAATTATGATGGGAATTGTTACTTGTACTTGCATTGTTGAGAATGATGATGAAGAAGTCAATACATATGTTTTGGACGTAGAGCACGATTACGAGGGAACAAAATAGTATGAGAATAATGAAAAATAGTTAGGAAGATAATAAAAATGGTTATGGAGAAAAGAAAAAAGTAATTACATAGAAATTAAGGTTATATTATCTTAAGGTTACAACAATGAACGTGGGGATTCAAACTTGTGACTTCTTGATCATCAGATCAATACTAATGCCATTGAGCTACCACTTTTGTTGACTTTAACTTCTATTGCTTAACCCTCTCTTTAGTGCATCCGTAAGGTTTGACTTTTGTTAGTTGAATGGCTATTACTAGCTAGTGCATAATTTGAATACTTTGCGTAAAGATCTCATGCCTTAGAATAACCAACGAGTTATTAAAAATGAGTTTTTATAATCACTCTATAAAAATCTCATCTAAATGAACTGTTACAACAATTTCTTCTTTATAACTATTCATTTCTAATCACTAAAAAATAATCACTTCACAATTTTACAGACAAATATCTATATCAGAAGTATTATGGATTGCGGTTCATTTATTCTTTTAAAGTTTATAATACGATGTGAAAATCCCATACTATCTAAAATTTGCATCTTTTGTTTGTAATTTGTTCATGAATTTGTGACCCATTCTCTAAAATTTTAAAATAAAATTTATTGTGGAGAACTAATACAAAAATGTCCCTAGTTAATTAATATCATAACTCAAGCTTTCATTATTATTTTATTAACCATATAAAACTCCATTATTCTATGTCCAAAATGTAACAAAATTATATCTAATGAACCTTATACAAAGGAGAAAAATTAGGCTCATTAATTTCTATCTTCTTGTAAACATTGGGGGGAGAGAGCTAGCTAGGGTTTATGGAAATTGATAGAGCTTTCATGTTCGAGAAAGAGTTGATCATGATCCAAATCAAGAAGACAACCATAATATAATCTCACTCGCAGCTTGCTTGAATGTTTCTTCGGCTATCATTGCTGCCCCGAATTCATCGCAAATTCCACTTGTCTGCTTTCATCGAACATACTTATTTTAAATTATGATAACGTTATTGTTTCTTGTTTCTATTTTTTTTTTTTCTTAAAGTTTTTATCTTACTTGAGAAATGCTTTAATTTGATTGTAATATTATAAGTTTCACTTTTACTCTTTTCTACTGTTATAATTTGATTTTTTTTTTTTTCGCACAAAACAATTTAAAAATTCCCAATTATAATACAATTAGTGACCATTTTTAAAGTTAATAATTACTGTTATTTTTTATTATTATTATTTTTTTTTTTTTGAGTACGACACTTCAATTTTCTAGACATTAAAAATGTTTTACATAATAAATAATTCGTACTTCTTTATCAATTAAGATAAAGAAATGGAAAGTTTTAAAAATTAGAGCCATTTGATACTATTTTTTAGGGGTTAAAAGAAAAAATCGAAAATTGACAAAATTTAATCGAATCAAACCAATCTAATGAATCAGTTCGATTTTTTAGAACAATATGAATCGATTGGTTTGATATTTTAGAAAACTGAAATATATCGGTTCGGTTTCGATTCATGATGGAAGAACCAGTAAAAAACCAAACTGAACTGAATATATAAATAATAAGAAAAAATATATATTTGTTAGTATTTAAATTTGTTGAAAAACTAAATTAAATGTGAAATATGAAGTAAAAGCATCGTAAATATTGTGATATTTATGAAAAGTATTGTGTTTTTGTTAGTAAAATGAAAGTTTTTAAAATCAAATTGTGAATGAGATAAAAAATTTGTAAAATAAAATAAAATTTTTATTGAAATCAAAACCGAAAACTAAACCAAAATCGAACCGATTAAAATCGACCCATTAGTTTGTTCTTTATTGGATATTGATTTGGACCTAATTATAAAAAAATCGAGTATATTGGTTCAATTATCGGTTTGGCATAAAATCGACAAAAACCAGACTGAAATCCCCCTAATATTTTTAAAAAAAATTAATTCATAGGTATGACCTACCCATAAATTTGATTATTTTGTTTTCTACCTTTTGTTTTTTGTTCGTACTTTTTAAATAAATCCAAGACATGATTAAAAACTCTTTTTAAAAAATGACAAAACAAATTTTTTGTTCGAATTCGACCAGAAATTCATATAATAGTTTTTAAAGACACAGATAAAATTAAAGTTGAGAATAATTTTTTTAATTCAACGATAGAATAGATAATGAAACTCAAGCCTTTTTTCAATTTTTGGTAATTATTATTATTATTATATGTAATAAAAAAACAATATAAATTAAAATTTTATTTCATCTAATAACTTAAAAAAAGTATTAATCAAATATATAGAGAAAATGAATTAAAAAATGAAACGTTTGAAATGAATATTTATTTTGACTATTAATATAATTTTTTAAGATAGTTAGTAATTACTATTCTTAAAAATACATCCAAATATCTCTCGTGTTTTCTTGTATTTATGTATTGGTTTCAGTACAACAAATAGAAAAATAAGTCAATTACCATTAATTATATTCACTTTCGCATTATATTTGGAATTTTAATAATAATTCACTATTTCTTATTTTACTTTTGGTAAAATTAAATTTAAAAAATAATTAAAAAAATGGTTCCTTCTTTTACAAATTAGTAAATATAATTATTTTATTAATGAATATATTTTAATTATTTTATAATACAATTTTATAATAATATATTAAAATATATTAATGATTAAATATACAAATACAAAAAGTAATTATCATAATTTCACTACATTTATAATTATTTTACGAGAATAGTTCATTCTATACAATTTTTTTATTTTTTATCGTTAAAAAAAAAACTTGGTTTTTTTCTCAGAAATTAACCCTTCTTGTTTCATTATTATTATAATTACTACAAATTCAAAACTACAAACACCTAACAAAAAAAAAAGAAAAAGGGCTAGATATAATAATTTGTGAAAATTTGGAAAACCACAGTTAAAAAAAAAAATAAAACAAAAAATAAAATAAAACAAAAGAAAATAAAATGCATAGCAAAGATTAAAGAGAGATGAGAGGATAAAACTTACATGGGCTTGAATCATAAAGAAAGTACGATGAAAATCCGAGGAGACATGAGCAGAAACAACCTCAATCTGATACTTATCAAGAACACAACAAACGGCGGCGAACAGGCCGGATTTCTTGCCGGAGCAAACGCAGAAATGGGCGTCGCCGCCGCACACGCTCAACACGACATTTGTTGAAGTCCAAGTTTGGAATCCCGCAGCGGCGGAGCACGGCGGCGGAAGAATATCGACAACATTATTGTCGTGGGTCAATAGTACTGGACTGGACGACATGTCGTTGTCGGCTAAGAAAGCCTCGCGAGTTGTCGACATGTCTTTGGAGCTCAGTACAGCTGGATTATTGTCGTTTTTTAGCTTTTCTTGCTTTTGGTTGTGGAATTTTTGGAGGGTTTGTTGAAGGGCTTTTATGTAATTTATTGCTTCGTCCACTATTGTGGTTTTGTCTGCCTGCAGCCATTTTCATTTCTAATTATTAATTATTTTAAGTAAAATACAATAAAATAAAAAGTAAAATAAAAAAATGAATAATTTTTTTTTTTAATTTACAATATTGAGAGTGAAATGACTCGAACTATAGATCAAATATATACTAATGCATTTATATAGCAGTTAAGTTACGCTCAATATGACAATAAATATAATTAATAATATTAATAGTTATTAACCAAAAAAATACTATATGTATTAACGAAGGTTATAGAATATTAAAATTTGTTGGTTATAATTGGTAATAAAATTGAGAGTTCTCATTTTGTGCAAAATTATATAGTTACGAAAAATAGAAGTTAATTTTTTTAAAATTAAATTAAAAGTAAACCTAAGCTCAAACACACACCTACACAGGAAGCTCTGATACCACTTTGTCGTAAACTTTCTAATACACCGATCATAATATATGGATATTAATCTAGCAAAACTTGGGTATTTGTAAAAAAGTATTCACAAATAGTTTTCGATCATAATGAGTTGATATAAGTAAATATAAAAGAAAATAATAACAATTATAGGTGGTCATTTTTTAACTATACAATATACTTGGAAGTATTTGTGAGTTTTTGATGACAACTATCCAAGTTTTACTCTAATTAATTTAAATGGTTATAATTATGGTTAAATTTACAGTTTAATACAGTCTGTAACCTTCTGTTTTCGCTGTTAAGGAGTGATTTTTAGGGTTCATAAGAGGAGAAGAGAGGAAGTGGAGGAAGAAAGGAAAATGATCAGTGATTTTGATATATGAAATACTTGTTTGGAAATTAGTGTTCTAGAGAACAGATATTGCAAAAAAAAAAAAGAAAAAGAAATTAATTTGTATTTTAGTAGAAAATAATGTTTATTTTAAATGAAATATGATATAAATTTTGATTTGAGATTTGATGATCGAGAATTTGTAATGTATTAAAAACAAACAAAGAGTTGATCTTCTTCTCTTCCTCTCCTCCAAATCCAAAAAATCGCCCCTTAAATTTAGCTTTATTTAAATATAATAATAATATTTCATGAAGAAAATAGTGATTGAAAACACATTTTTCCCTTTTTTTTTTTTCTTTTTTTAGTTTTAAATTTTTTGTCGTAGTTTTATTAAAAAACGTTATATAAATAAAGAGAACCAGTAAATAAACATAATCTTAGTGCGCATGCACACCAAAACAATACAAAAACTAATACATTTTCATAGAAAAATGCACAAAATCAGATAATTTCACTTTTAAATGTTGTTCTTGTTCACTTTGTAAAACCTTAATATCGAAAAAACACATGCACGTTTTGCAATTTACATTGAAAACATGTTGCTAAGTTAAAAAAAACGTGTCAAATAAACCTATACCGAAATAGTTGGTGACACAATAATTTTATTGTTTGATGTTAATTCAGTTCGACATCAACGTCACAAATTCGATCATGCAAATCGATATTTAACTCTCAATTTATTTGTCTACAGTAGTGTTCTCTACGTAGGATTTGTAATAATTAAAAATATAGTGTGATCGTCCATCTGAAAATCAATCATAAAGTGAGAAGGTCGGCCTACTCTCTCTTACCATCAATAATTAATTTTGAAATAAATGCTTACGCTGTCTAATAAATATGTTGGACGTATACACCAACCATATATTATTTATTTATATTAAAAGGCATAAAAAAAAAAAAAAAAGGTATGATATAGAATTAAGACTCTTATATGACCACAATGGAGGAGACGCATACAATTTTGTTGGCAGCTTTTAGGGTTCATCACTCGTTTTAAAGTTTGTCTTTTTATAAACGAAAGAACATCCTCATAATTAATCAAATATGAAACCCAATTTTCTTTTCATTTTTTATATTTTTTGAGAATTAATTTTATAAAAATATCTATACAATTTCAACCATTGTGAATTATGATAGAAAACTATTTATTTATTTAAACAGATCATTTTATCAATGAATATTTTTTATATAAAAACTAAAGTATAAGCTAGAGATCAGAAAAAAAATATTTTTCTTTAAATATATATAAAACGGGACGAAAGAAAACAGTGATAGGGAATCTCGACTCCATTTAGCTCGTCAAGTGAGATAAATGTTGACTTTCAAAATTGAATCTTTAATGGGGTTGTTATATTAAAATATTATCAAACAATGAAACCAATGCGTCAGTATCGATATATTCTTTTATATATCTTTCTAACCGCTAATTTTCATATATATTTATTTATTTGAAATAAATAACAAAGTTGTTGGGCATTTATTAGGTAAATTAAACATTTTATTCAAAATGGAGTTACCTTAGTAGGAAGTTGAGGAAGCAAAGCATGAAGATTAGAAAACATATTCCTCATCTTCTTCCTCCTCTCTCTCTCCGTCCATATATGAACTTCATGATCCGAACACTCCGCACCTCCACCCGGTTTTCCCTCGTCCGTCTCCCTCTTCCTTCCCGCTACTACCAGTGGTGGTGACGGAGGAGGCGAGAGTAGAGTTTTGGTAGGGGATTTATCGTTGTCATCATCGACGACATTGCTCTCCGAATCGAGGAGAGTCCAAAGGTGGTGGTGACCCGACATGGCGGAGACGAGCAGCGGAGACGGCGACGGCGGTGATGAGAAGAGAGGTAAAATAAAAGGAAAGGTGATGAGAAATTAGAGAAAAAAAAGCACAAAATATAGAATCATATAAGATGGCGTTACAACGGAGCAAAACAAAACGGATGTTTCCTTGACCGCGGGACCCACTTTGGACGGTGGCTGCCTTTTGTTTCTTTCTTATTTTCGACTCTAATTAGTTTTTCCATTTTTTTCTTATTATTATTATTTTTTTTTTAATGTTCATCGATTACAACTTAAATGCTTATTTACGAGGCTTTTGTAATCATATAAAAATTAATTTAATAATACTAATACATTTAGACGCAATTATTGGATCCATTAATATATTTTAAAAGTTAATTCTTTGGTCTAATTAATGTTAATAATATATTAATAGTTAGTTCTTTGATCTAATTAATGTTAAAAGAAGTTCATGGTTCATACCTTAATGGGCAATTGTAAAAACAATAATTAGATTTGTGGTTCAAATTTCTCAATCTATTAAGTTACTGTACTTCATAAGTTTGAGTTCACGTCTAACTAAATTTGTATCGAAGCTTAATTATTATTATTTTTTTTTTTAACGAGATATTTTATAGATAGAGAGTATTGTATATTTTCGTGGATATGAGATCTTTTGGATGAAACAAAAAACAAAACAGTTTAAGGATATATATCTAAAGTGGACAATATCGTATCAATGTAGAGATTGGATAGGATTGTCATCATCCTGTCAAAAAACATGCTATGGGAACTCAAAGAAAGTTATCTAGTTAAGAACTATTTACAAAAATTCTAGTTCTTAAAATGCTTTGAATGTAAACACGAAGAGGAAGTATTCGAGAATATGGGCTTCCACATCAAAGCTAATTGATAGTAATGTGAAATTAGCTCATACATCTTTTATAGATGTTGAAAACTCCTTAACCTTTCAATGAGGGACAAATCCTTAAGGCAGGTATCTTCAACGTCATGCCTCCTGAAGGTGATGCTATATTAGAAAGTCCATCTTAGATTAAATCTAAATTTGCGAACTGAAAATACTCGCTTTGGCTTACTTATTTTTGTTAAATTTAAATTTTAGAATCAAATACCCGCTTAAGTTTTTGTTTGCTTAGATCGATCAAGATTAATTCATACAGGTGGATTAATGATCATAATTGACATTCTTTGTTGTTGGTGGTGTTGCTTTGTAATTAAAAAATAAATAATAATAAATAACTGTCTATGGATGTGATTCATGTTGTTGGTTCTAATGGTTTTATGTTGATAGATATTTTTTGATTTGTTAGAACACTCTCCTACAAGCTTTACAAGTCTAGAGGGTTTGTTTTGCAGGGATGTTAGAGTGTTAAGATTATATTAAGATTAAGATTGATTAATTAGAATTATCATTAGGCTAAGATGCATGTAAGTCCAATAAGCCTTAGATTACAATATATATCACTTTATTTATATGTGTGTATGGTTTAGGGTTGAAGTGTGATCATGGCATATAGCCTCCACCATTCTCTTCTTCCATTAATTACTCTCTCAACCTTCACATTTAATAATCATTAATAAAATTATCATGACTATTGCAAATGAGTAACAATAAACTTTAGTTATATGTTCATGTTAATATTTATAAGAATTTGTGATTAAATTATAAAAAACAATTCTAACTTTTTCTTTTTTTCAACAATATTGAGGAAGGAGATCCAAATGTGTAACTTTATGTTTATAGTTACTATATCTTGTATAAGATGTCGTTAAAACTCGAAACTAATTGTAAGTACAATTTTTTTTTTTTTGAAATTGACCCCAAACTCAAATTTAACGTATAAGTTAAAGTTTATGACATAAATTTGGTAAAATAAAGACACCATTGTAAATACTGGTTGAAAAATTTAAGCCCTTCAAAAACTATCAAAATTGGTTGCCATTTCCACTAGGGGTGTAAACGGTTTGGTTTGGCTCAGTTTAAGAGTCAAATCAAAATTGAACGGGTAAATCAAAATTAGTTATGGCACTATAAAAAAAAAAAAAAAAAAAAAAAAAAAAAAAAAAAAAAAAAAAAAAAAAAAAAAAAAAAAAAAAAAAAAA
>JBBMEG010000001.1:514962-525223 GCA_037832605.1 Cyclanthera cordifolia | reverse complement strand
CCTCGCCATTTTCATATGCAAGGGTGTCACATCAATTATGGTCCAAAATGTACTATAAGGGGTATGACTTCTTGAAGTTTCCTTCCTACCAAGTGATTATATGATTAATGCAGCTAGTTGTTGCGTCCCTTATTGCATCTTGTCATATACTTTCAAAGATAAAACGTATTTAAAACGTTATTTCTCTCTCTTTCGAAAACTTTTCTCGAGCCTCTTTTGGGAGGTTGGCCCTGTCGTGCCACCCGCTCTGTGATTTTCGTTTGGCGAACTTGCTCGCCGGGTTAGATCAAATGCCTCATGATCGCTTTGCAACGACAACGAAGTTGGATCGTGACACACAGCAAGGGTACTGCCTCGCTCAACTCCTATTGAGGAAGGACTCAGGTTTATATCTAAGAACTGACTTTCTATAGGCTGCCTCTTGGACAACTTCACCTGGCACTGGCTTCTCTTCAATAGTTCTAACCTCTGTCATTCCTACCGCTCTCCGTAGATTTGTGTGGTATCACTCCCTCGAGGATAGCTGCTCTCCTCGAATTTGCCTCACCCTCATAGAAGTAGGGAACTTCATCACCTGGTGTTAGGTTGACGCAGCTGCCCTTAACCCATGTATAGTGGGTTTTTCTAGTATCGCGTTGTAGGCGGTGTTGTCATTTACCACCAGGAAATTTATAAAATGAAGGACTATGTTGTCCCCTTCGAGGCCAGAGTGCTCGCGCCAAATTTGACTAGGGGCGTCGCATTCAACTTGAATCTTTCTCTTCCCAGCTTCATGGTGTCAAAAGCTTTTAGCGATAGTATGTCTGTCGAACTACCTTCGTCAACAAGGATTCTCCTGATGCGGATGTTGGAGACAGTCGGGGATACCACCAATGCATCACTGTGCAGCTGGTGTAGCATGGCAGCCTCAATGGTAGTGAAGCCAAGTAGCTCATCTTTTCTTGTTAGGCACTCGAACGTTTTCCACCTTTTCCACGTACTTGTCCAGACATTCTCTTCGGATGAGGGACTTTATGGACTCCTTCAGATCCCGAGATTGCATAATCGTGATCCCTATGAAATAGACAATACTTTCCTTTATTCTCTTGTTGGATCCTGCTTTGATCTGGCTCGGCCACTTCAGCTCCTCTTTATCTTGAATCTTCATCAAGATTTGCTCTCTGGGAACCACCGTTAGGGTGTATTTCTAGAACCGGCTAGGTAGTACCCCCTTTTGGTGGGTCTTCTCTTTCTTTATCGGGCACTCTTTTGCCCTCCACTTTTGTGAATCCTTGTAATTAGACTCACGGCGGCATGTTGACCTATCTTGCTCTAGAGTGGAGCGTCTTCCTTCCATGCCTCCTCGGGAGCTGACCAGCTCCCCGCGCACATATATTTTTTGCCCCCTAGTCAGCTGCTCGACATACGTGAGTGGATTTTTCTTCCCTAGTGACCACATAAAATTCTTGTTTTTGAGCTTGGCCACAGCTACTGCAAGAGCCGTACCATTAGTGTAGCCCTCGACTTGCAACGCTTCGTTGTTAAGTATGTTATGTACACCTGAAAGGTCTCATGGCTTATTTGCTTCACGGTCAGTAGATGGGTGGCCGACTTCTTTTGGTTCACGGTCAAGCTCGGGCTAGCTCCCTAAATGAGGCACTGGACTTTACTTTCGTTTGAGCTTCCTGAACCATTGCTAGGCTGGCCCTAACGAGCGTGAATGAGAACACTTGGCACTTAATTGCATCTCGAACTCCATGGAGTTCTATCTATGCCTGATAAGAATTTAGGTGCTCTACAGGATCCTTGGACTCGTCGTACGCCTTCATAGTTGTAAGCTTGAATTTCGTGGGGATCAACTCCTCCATAATTTCGTCAATGAATGAAATGAGGGTCGACCTAGTCGCCTATGTTATCCAGATCAATTCATTGTCTTCTTCATATCTCCCAACTCATCTTGGAGGAGGCAAACCTAAGCTAATCAAGATTGGTCCTCGGCTCTACTAGGCGATGTTTCCTTTTGGCATTGATTGATCATATATTCAGAACAGTCCCCTAGTCTAATCTCGTCTCTAGGGCACTTAGGGTCTTTGAATGGTGTTGGATGGATGACCCTTGAGAGCTGCTCTGCGGTTAGCTGCTTCGAACTGACTAGGTTCAAGAATGACCTTTAAGCTGGAACCGAACCTTTGGTGAACCGAGTGCTCTTTCCTCCAATCATTACCGCCCAGTCAAAGTTATTCGATCGATCTCTAGTGTCGGAAAGGAACCTCTCTATGAGCCTCCGTGGCTGGGGCTTTTTCTATAGCAGGATCCTCAACCAAAGGCATTGACTTCTTCGTAGCAGCCTTTTTCTTCGTGGGTCGTCGCCTCACCGCCTCCTGTGGTGCTGGTTGGTTTCTAGCGATGGTAGCCCGTGCTGGAGGAGGCTATTGGAGTAACTTCATCAAGCAACTCAAATTCTCTTCATCCCTTCACTTGGTCCTTCAAAAGCGCGAACTTTGGATCAACATGCTCTAGTTCTTACGTGGAAACTCCACCCTCAGGATTCAAGTGGTTCTCAACATGAAACAGTATCATGTCCTCTGGCAACAACTCTTCTTGGAGCATGCTCATCGTCCGACTCTCCATCAACATCGTGGTAGTTCTCATTCTCTACGTTTGACATTTTTGTAGAAATAGCATAAGGATTAAGCTATTTAGGTAGAAAACTCTCTCGTCCCCAGAGACGACGCCAACTATTGATGCCAAAAGTCGTCAACGGATCAACGGTAAAATTTTTTTTACCGAGGACGAGAAGCTTGCAAAATGAAACACTTTAAGCACACTGATGTGGTGTGAGCCACAGGGCCGCTGATGCCTAAGTCAGTAAGAGCTTTTAGGAGAGTAATTTAGAATACTTTACGACTTAGAACAACTTACAAAGATTGTCAGCATAGTTCAATTTAGCTTGAAATGGAGAATGATTTGTCTTCTTATAGCAGTCGGTCTTGTAACCACTACGACTCACTTAATGGTCAACCGTTATAAACATCTACCATTAAGCTGAGAATGAATACTGGCGTAAATCCCACCCGTTACCCTAGGAAGTGTAAGGTCTTAACTAGGGAGTTACTTGGACTCGGTCAACCTTTCCAGGTTTTCACCTTCATGAGTGACCCCTTGAAGGCGCAACCTTCTCGGTGTAACTCCACAACATTGCACCCAATGTGTGTGCTTGTCCTAAATGTTACTTGGACTTGGTCGACTCGTTCACAAGAGAGTTCTAACTTCTACAACTGACCCTCTTGTGGTCGGACCACTCGAAGAATCTCCTTAGAAGTCAACTTTGGTCTCGATCAACTCTTACAAGTCCTCACTTTCATGGCTCGCCCTAAAGGGGGGGTCGTGGCCCTCTCTATGTAACTCCTTGTCGTTATTAGCGAATTCAGTCGTCACTTTGCACTCGGTTGACTCCTAAGGGAGAGTCCTAACCTCCAAGGCCCATCCTCAAGAGATCTACCCCTACTCGTTATAACTCCCGACCACCGCCACCTTACGGTACGATGGTCATAAGGGGTTACTTTAGACTCGACCGACCCTCAAGGGTCAAACCTACTCTAACCGGCCCCAGTAGAGTTGAACTTGCCTTGGCCGACCTCTAGAAGGTTGCCGACCCTCGGAGGGTCTCGACTTAACTTGGGAGACCCCTAAGGGGGTTGTGGCCTCCGTTGGCCGATCTCTGGGTGGTCGGGATGGACGTGGCCGACCCTCGAAGGGCATGGGCTTCGTCAACCCATGAGGCTTGTGGCCTCTCTTGGCCGACCCTCGTTGGGTTGGGATGGATGTGGCCAACCCTCGAACGGTCATTATGGGCTTGGCCGACCCTCGGGGAGTAGGCATGGGCTTGGCTCACCCCCGAGAGTTTGTGGCCTCCCTCAACCAACCCCTAGGGCCTAACGACACATTTTGTCTAACCCTCGGGGTCTTCCGGCATCCTTTAGCCAACCCCTGGGGACTTCTGGCATCCTTTGGCCGACCCGAAGGGGGTCTTGGCCTTGTCCGTGTATTTCGAGATATTTTAGCCTGTAACAACACCATCAATTTTTCATTGAAGATTTGACAAGGTGTGCAATAGTTTAGTTGTGTCCAGTTTTCACACTTGATGCAGTAATCTCATGAAAAAAAAATCTTTTTATTAAAGTTTTTTCAACTTTAATTCCAAATTAACTTACATAAATTTTAATTTCAAAATTAATTAAAAAGACCGAAAGGTTTGATGGTGTGTTGGTGTTATTGTTTGGATATAATCCAGTTCAACACACGTCACAAGTTTAGAAATTGATATTTGGCTCTCATTTATTTGAGAGCAATGGTGCCCTCTATGTAGGGTTTCTGGTCGGTCCCCTCTCTCAGTTTGTACTAAATAAAGAGAATCAATAAGATCTCTCGACGACCAAATATGTGATCTTTACAATAATCATATATAATCAGTTTCACTTATCATTTATTTAATAAATTAAAAATTTTCAACCTTTAACGAGAGTTAAGTGGAGGTTGGTTTATTTGTTTTTAATTAGAAATATTTAGGTCATGCTTACGTATGACCTGAATATTAATGCTCATAAGTAGCTTTAGTTGTAAGAAAAAAGTAAATGTGGTGTATTTGAGAGCTCTGATTTTCCCTCAAAGCCTTTCCCTCGGGGACATTGACTGTAGATTTACATTGTAGTGTGTGTGGGGTTTGTTTTTTCTTCAAACTGTGTGGAGCTTAGTTTTGACCGGCGTTGCTCCAGTGCGTGCTTCGTGCTAATAGTACTGGTGTGTGGTTTAGGGGAGGATATGCTTTTAAGGGTGACGAGGCAAAAAAAAATGGAAGCTTTCCAGTTCGATAACATGATGAATCAGTTGGAATTAGCAGAACAGGAAGCAAATGACGTCTATGAGTTGAAAGATATTGAAATTGTTGCGATTGAGCAAGAGCTTGAAAGTTGGGTAGCTTGTAAAGTGTTGTCTGAAGTTGTGCCTAGCCCGGAGATAAGGTCCAACGTTACTCGATTTTAAAAAGCTAGAGGTTGTTCTAGAATCCTTGCAAAAACTCATAAATATGGAAAACTCAACACTTGATCCCAATCAAGAGTTAACTTAGAATGGTGAAAACACTGATCCTAGATCACACTTAGAATCTATAATGGTCACTCTTAGATCCTAAGACAACTCACTTCATAATTAGTTTGATCAAGACTAATCTAATGAATTCATCTTACCATCAAGCCTAAAGCAAGATTTGAAAAAACGACAATACCAAAAAGAGGTCAAGAAAACACAATTTTTTGATATTCAATTATGTCCAAAATGAGTTTCTTTAGGACTGCTTCATTAGGGGTGGATTTTCTGGAGAGGCTCCTTGCATATATGGGAAAGAACGGCCGTGAAAAAGCTCTAGTGGTGATCTAAAGCTTATAGAATTTCAGGAACTCTATTATTCATAATGGATCGTCCACTGAAATTCATAAGCTCCTGATTTTTATTGATTAAAACATTAACTCTCTTTGTTTAGATGTTGCAAGGAAGGCGGTGGGTGTTGCTAGTGCTCTCGTGTAAGATTTGTAAATGGAAAGGTCCTCTTTGTGGCCTGCTAAAAGCTGAGTACTGATGCAATGTTATCCTCCTCCTCTGAGGAATGATCCATGTGTTGGATTGTTCGTGATTGTCGCGACATTCCTAAAATGATGGGATGGAGATCTGGTTTCAAGAATCTCTCAGTTAAGTTTTTGGAGGGGATGGATGTGCGGGAAGGGCTTCAGTCTATTTTGGATTCTAAAATTCCTTGGATTCCCCATATCTTAGTCGAATCAGACACGACGCTTGACATTCAAGTTTGTATCTAATGATTCTCCTAATTTGTTAGAGTTCAAATGTATTATTGATGATATTAGAAGAGTTGCGTATGATTTAAACTCTCTTTCATTTTCTTATGTCAGTAGGCTTTGTAATGTGTGGCTGATTGCTTAACAAAACAAATTTTCTGTTTTCTTTTGTCATATGATTGGTTCCTCTTCTGTGCACGAGTGGTATTTTTGGAGGAGTATCTTCCCCTAACTTTGTGGAGACTGATTGTTTATTGATATATGATATGAGTTAGTAGTTAAAAAAAAAAAAAAAAAAAAAAAAACCCATACATGTAGTCCAATTAGAACCACAATTTATTTTGTTTTAACAAAAAAAAAAAAGAAAAAAGAGAGAAAGAAAAATGAAGAGAGAGAATGTGACTAGTATTGAAGCGCAGTGAACATTATAATGCAAATATAATTTGTCATCTTAAGAAAAAATCAAAATTTGTCTGTTCCCAATTCTCATATCCTTCCTCTTTCCCCACATTTTTTTTTTCTATTTAAACCCCGAATTCCCCAATTCATTTCCCTCACTCTCACTTCCAAACACAACAAAATCTAAACTTTCACACAAATAACCGTCACTAACATTCAAATCCTTCATTGTATTTTTTTTCTTCCTTCTTTCTCTAAAGTAGCCCCTCCATTCTGAATAGTGAAACAGAGAGATTGCTTCATTTGTTTATTTAAATGGAGTTTCTCTCTGTTACTCTGTTCTTAACAATATTCCTCTTTGTCTCTGCTTTTTTCATTTCCTTCATGAGAAATGAAAGGCAAAACTCTCAATCTCTTAGACTTCCTCCTGGTTCCATGGGATTGCCATGGGTTGGAGAAACCTTTCAACTTTATTCTCAAGATCCCAGCATATTTTTCTTACAAAAACAGAGAAGGTAAAAAGTTAATTTTTGTTTTTTTTTTAAACTTGAAAGATTATCAACTAAAAAAAAAATTGAGATTCTGATTGGGGTTTTTTTTGTGGCAGACATGGAGAAATTTTTAAGACCAGTATTTTGGGATATCCTTGTGTGATGCTAGCAAGTGCCGCCGCAGCCCGGTTCGTTCTGGTGACTAACGCCCAATTATTCCGACCGACTTATCCCAAAAGCAAAGAGACGTTGATCGGGCCGGCGGCACTTTTCTTCCACGAGGGAAATTACCATTCTAACCTCCGGAAGCTGGTTCAAAATTCTCTCACTCTTGAACGCCTCAGAAACCTTGTTCCTCTCATTGAAGTCGCCGCCATTTCTGCCGCCAACTCCTGGGTCGCCGGTGGCCACGTCATCAACACCTTCCTGGAAATGAAAAAGGTATGGTCCGTCCCTCCGAAGAAACATTCAGAAATAGTTTTAGACAATTTTGAGCCTAAATCGTGTCCCTTCCAATAAGAACTCTGTTTCTTTTGGTCAACAGTTTTCTTTGGAGGTGGGAATCTTAGCAGTGTTTGGAAAACTAGAAAATGAGTACATTGATAAACTAAAAGAAAGCTACAGCATATTAAATAAAGGCTACAACTCTTTTCCAACCAGACTACCAGGAACGTCATATTCAAAAGCATTATCAGTAAGAACAAAAACAAAACCCAATCTTTTTTTTTCTTTTTTTTTTCATTTTCTGAGAAAATTTGATTGATTGTATGCTTGTTTGGTAATTTGAAGGCGAGGAAGAAGCTAAAGGAGATTCTGAGAAATATAATGATGGAGAGGAGAGAAAAGAGGGTAACAGAGAGAGACTTTGTGGAACATCTTTTGAACTCCAGAGATGAAAATGGCGAAACTTTAAGTGAGGATCAGATTGCCGACAACATCATCGGAGTTCTGTTTGCGGCGCACGATACCACCGCCACTGTGCTCACGTGGATTCTCAAGTATCTTAATCACAATTTGAACCTCTTTGAGGCTGTCCGGGTAATCAACCATACAAAATCACGCTTTCTTTTTTTATCATTATTATTTTATAATTTTTTAGTAGAACGCTGTCGTTTTAATCGTGCTTGGCATCATTTTGTGCAGGCAGAGCAGATTGAGATATATAGAAGAAATGAAGATGGAAAGATTCCTCTATCTTGGTCTCAGATTAAGGACATGCCCTTTACTCATAGGGTATGTTTGCCTTGAACTGCTTATGGAACAATGATTTAGATTTGATTATAATTATAAATCTCACTTCAACAATCCATTATAATAAATTTTCGTCTTAAAAAAAGAAGAAAAATAAAACTTTTAATCTCTTTGTGTAATAGTCCTCCGCAACTAAAAAATGTGAGGATTCTTCTGTCTATTTATTTCACATGTGAACTATTCTTATGTCAATTGATTTTAAAATGAATGTCCATACTTTTTAATAATTTATACAAAAATAAAGTAATAGAAGTATTTCATTTATAATAATAAAACCATTCACTTTTAGCACAACTTAAATAATAATTTAAGAGATTTAAGCGATTTCCATTAAAAAAAATAGTCGAATACTCTTCGGCTGTTTTTAATAATTCATAATAAAAAAAATATGTTACCTTCAAACAAGATGGTTTTAAAGAAAGAGTAGTTTTATTCTGAAGAAAGTATTTTAGCCATTCTCATTGTATTTAATTTGAAATCTATACAAATAAATTTTGATGTATAAAAGTTCTATACAAGTCCATAATTAAAATTGTGAAAGTTTATAAAGAGAACTTTCTTTTTAAGGTACAGCATTTACATAAATGTGTATAATACACTTTTCTTTTGTTCATGTTTTAGTCTTTGTTCTTTTTGACTTTTTTTTCATCTCCATTTAGAACTTCAAAATCACCCTCCTTCATCCCTTGATTATTCGCACCTAGCTATCATTTTTTTCCCCCTAAATAACAGGGATTTAATTAGATGACTTGTTTCATAAATATGTAAATGACTTGCATATGCTTATTTTCAGGTTGTATTAGAAAGCTTGAGGATGGCTAGCATCATATCCTTCACATTTAGGGAGGCAGTGGTTGATGTGGAATATAAAGGTATATTGTTCATTTCACACATTTATTTCAATTACTATACTTTATCAACATGTTTATTTTAATTTTTAAAAAAGGAATTATTCACAATTATTTGATACTAAATCTTTAGGGTATCTAATACCAAAGGGTTGGAAGGTTATGCCCTTGTTCAGGAATATTCATCACAACTCTGACTACTTCACTGATCCTCAAATCTTTGAACCCTCTAGATTTGAGGTAAGCTTTTTGAATATCCATACTATATCTCATTATTTTCTTTGTAAATATATATATATTTAGCTAGAAAAAAAATTTGTGAAGCTTAATCATTATTTATTTTTGAAAAATAAAATCCTTGGACTTTTACGATAAAAAAAGTTGTGTTTGAGGTTTTTTATAACTGAAAAAATAAAAGCTGGTTAGAAATGTGTGTGTGGTTTTTTTTAAATATTTAAAATATAACCCGTTTTATTGCGAAGGAAAATACAGCCCTTTTTATACTTCATAAAATAGTTACAGATGTTTGTTACGTGTTTTTATCTAAATTCTATAAACTAGCTTTTATAAGTACTCTTTAAAACCTTTATACAAACGAGCTTTTATTACAATTTATTTTTTATAATCACTCAAAATAACTCTTCATTTCTAAACACTCAAAATAAACACTCCACAATTTTCCAAACAAACACTCCTTAGTGATTATTCGTCTCAAAAAAAAAAAAAATCTCTAAAAACCAAAAATAAAATCTCCTTAAAACATTTTTATCGGTTATTCAGGTGGCATTAAAGCCAAATACATTCATGCCATTTGGCATTGGAGGACATTCTTGCCCTGGAAATGAACTTGCCAAGCTGGAGATCTTCATCTTACTTCATCATCTCATTACCAAATTTAGGTAAGTCCAAACACCAAAATAAGATGTTACATTAAATTTTTATTAAATAAATATTTATTGCTAATTTGAAGTTTATTACAACAAACTGCAGTAATATCTGTTTCATAAAAAATGAAAAAAAAACCAGAATATGATTCCATATAAATAACCAGGTTAACTAGTCCTCATCAACGTACATTTTATTATGATAAAATATAGAAATTAAATAGATATAATATTCAAAATCTAGGAACCAACAAAAACAATAATTACATTGAAAAAAAAATCATCAATTCAGTCCAAAAAAAAAAAAAAAATCAAAATCTAAGAATTAAAAATAATTTTTTCCTATTATTATTTACTTATTCAATTTAAAAAAAAAAACTAAAATTGAGATGTTAGTTGAGGGTGTATATTTATACTTATTGTTAGATTGAACTAAAAAAATAGATTATTTCTAATTAGATTTTTTTTTGAGTTCTTGTTCTATTTAGTGTTGGAAAAATAACTAACACAGAAGAAACGTGATAATTGGGAGAGAAAGAATGCAAAGAAATTTAATGCTC
>JBBMEG010000001.1:501617-513145 GCA_037832605.1 Cyclanthera cordifolia | reverse complement strand
TATAAAGTTGTTAGTTGTTTATTCCTTGAATCAATAGTTGACCAACCTCTCAAAACATTTTTTTATTAGTTGAAAAAAATCTAAAATTAGGGTATTTATGGAATCAATGTATTATCGCTTCCCTAATTTTTGTTTTAGACATTAATTTAAAGTATAAAAATTCATTTACTATTATTTTCCATTATTTTAAAGTATTAGTTTAGGATTTAAGTCTATTAGGTTATGTTATTATTATTATTATTATTTTTTTTTTTTTTTTTTTTTTTTTTTTTTTGCAGTGCTTTGATAATTGAGGGCTTGATGATTCGATCTTTGTCTGAATTAATTGACAAAGATCTTTGTTTTGAATGGTTTATCTAGTCATTTCTAATTAAGGTTAGGTTTGTGTTGGACATTTGCTTCCCGATTTTGATGTTTATTTTAAAAAAAAAAAATTAAATTTCATTGAAATTAAAATAATCATTTTATCTATTTAAAATAAGTTAAGTTATAATTGTATAACTAACGTGTTTGTTATTATCTCAATCGCTAAAATTGAACATTATTGAAATGTAAAAAATAAACTTTTCGATTTTAAGATATATAGATATAAATTGATTATTGTACTTTTGAAGAAAGTTTAATAAATTTTTTTTAATAAATTAATAAAAAAACACACAAAGATTAAAAAATGAACACTATTAAAATGTCAGGATAAAAGTGTTCAATTTTAAAACATAGGGACCGAACTGAAATTATACTTCAAACTTAGATACCAAATAAGAAATATTTTGAAACATAGGGATCGAATTGAAAATATAATGCACTTTCTATTAACAATTTAAGGTGGGGGTTTAAACTCATAGTCACACATATTTATATCAATTGAGTTAACTATTAATTAAAAAATCTTGATTGACTTCTATTAATACATCATTAAACTTAGGCAAAATATCTAAGCATTTGTAATGTAGCCCACGATGAACTCCTCTATCTACAGCTGCAATCTTAGCTGCTTTTATTATTATTATTATTATTATTATATATATATATATATAATTCTCATCTTATGGAGTGTTTGGATCGGAGGGAGATGAGTAATTGTATTTCTTGTTTGTTTTTAGTAACGTGATATTTCATATAAAATAAACATTAATCTCTTAAATATAATTTTAACTTTTTTTTTTTAACCTTTCCTCTATGAAACACCAATCGAACAAATATTTCATATTATCAAAGTACTCAATTTTTTTTTATTTTTCCTCTCCGCTCCTCTCATCAACCCAAAATCCAAACACCCCTTTAGGCTCAAATTGAGATGAACTAAGCTTGTGATGACTCTCTTATTGAATGAGCTCGCTTAGCCAACTAGGCAATAATTTAGGGTATGTTTGAACCTTTGATTAAATTATGACCGTCGACGTTTGGGTCATCGATTATAATAATCGGTGTTCTGATGGGTTTCTTCTTCTTCGTATGCACAATTTTTTTTATTCATAAAAAACCGGGTGGAACCAATTTCAAAATAATTATTTTTTTTATATATATATTTGGTCTCTACCAAAGAAAATTAGAGCTTACTTTTTATTATTTTAAAATTTTAAAATTTAGTTCATACTATTTAAAGGAAGAGGGTAGCTTCCAAGGGTGTTCAAAAAATTAAACAACCTGAATAACTCTAATCACCTCAATCCAATTTGACCGATTGAGTTGATTTATTAACTTAGTTGGGTTGGGTTGGATTTAAATAAATGAAAAATTATAGTTTATGTTGGTTCTTGGGTTGTTGACTAAAATTAATTCGGATTAACTCTAGCTAATCCGAATTTATTATTAATTTAAATAATATTTCTTTACCAATAACATAATTATATAAACACATTTATTTTATTTTATTATTATTTTAATTGTTATCTAAAAATCTTTTACATTATTTTATAATATATATAATAATAAAAATTGAAGTTGAAGTTGAATAAATAATTAATATTATTATGTTTTTTTTTTTTGTTTTGAATTTAAAACAAAAACGAAACCGAAAATATATACATATGTAGCTTAAACATATATGATGGCATAACTGTAATTAAATTTGTAGTTAATTACAGGAAAATTAAGTTTTTTTCGTGACTAAATTGTAGCTTCTAACTATAACAACTAGATTTTTATTTATTAAAACATAAACATTAATTATTATTTATTTTTCCTTCAAATGAATTTATAATTGACTATTAAAAAATATATAAATGAAAAGTAATAAAAATTAAAAAAAGCAGAAGGAGATCTCAACCTCCACCTCCTGCTTATTCTCTTCCTCCTATTCCTCTCTGAATTTTCTCTTGCTTTTCACTCTCACTCCTCCTCCCTCCTTCACCGCTCTGCAAATTTTAGGGCAAACTTAGATCTCTGTGGAGGAAGCTTCTTCTGCGCTGATTGTCGTGCTGTGATTGTTAGGGTTTAGGAATTGTAGTTTTTTCTTTTCTTGTTCCTCTTCGTTTTTCATGCTTCTCCTTTAAGAAATTATACCTCCAATGGACTCGATATGGAGCCACAGTAGCGCACCAGACGCCTTGCATTTCGTCATCGCCGTCCAGTTCGCTTTCGGCTTCTACGCCGCTAGGTTCTTACTCGACAGATTCATTTTTCGTGTGAGTTCTCTTAACTTACTTTTGTTCTTCCGTACTGAAATTTTGTTTCTCTTGGCATGCTCTGTGTTTTGGTTTTTGGGCGGGTGGTTTAGATATGGATTTGATCGTTTGTTTTAGGCGAGTTGTATTACAAGTGCGTTTATTGTTGCTATTTACATTTTGTGGTCTGTTATTCAACTGGATAATTGTTTGTAACTTATGTGCGATGGCGGGAAATGTGAAGAAATTGAATATGAGTTGGATAACTTTTTGCATTTCTTCTATAAGCCGTACGTTAAGAATGTGTTACTCAATCTTTTCACTTGGGAGAAGATGTGGAAAAACTCGGTTATGTTTTTCTGGGTGAATTTCAACTACTTTTTTCTGTGCGTTTTTAGCATTTACTCAGTTTGGTCTGTCATTATAGAGCATCTTATGGTACTGCCTGGAGGACTTGACTTGACCAGACAAGAAAGATTCAGTAGTAGGTAGTTGTAAATAGTAGGCATTAGTCTCATCTTTCTCGGGAATCAAACTCGTGACCATAGGGTTGACTTGAAGCTCATTTCATCCTCTTTGGCCAGCATGCTACAAAACCGATCGGTGTTGTCTTTATAATTTTTGATGAAGACGTCTTAGATCTGGCTGTCAAAGTTTTGTGCTTTACATCCGGGCCTCTGGCTGTCATGATGCTCTCTAATGACAAGAAGAACAAATGCGTTACAACTGGAATAGTGCTAAAGAATCTATACCAGTTCTCATTCAGTTAGTATTATGGTTAGATAAATGTAAACATTATAGGTTGAATTTTGAAATTCACATTGTTATTTCCTTGAAATTTTCTTCAATGAAATGTGAAAAACTTGGTTAAATTTAAAAATGTGATTCGGAGCATTTTTGCCAAAGCATTTTGTAACTACAGTTTTTTTTAGTTACTGCCAATTGGAGAACCATTTTGTAAGCCTTGGATCTTGTTGGTTAATTCCTTATCACCCTTTTCCTACTTGGTTCTTATGCATTGTCAATTAAGTGACCTTCTAAATCCTAATATTGTTATTCAACTTGTTCTGTTTTCAGAGGTTTGCAATTTGGCTGTTGAGCAAAGGAACTGCTCCATTGAAACTTGATGAGGCTACCCAGTCAAAGGTTGTAAAATGTTCGGAATCAATGTGGAAACTAGCATACTATGGCACCGTTGAAATATGCATTCTAAAAACTGCATACAATGAACCATGGTTTAGAGACTCTAACCAATATTTCAAAGGCTGGCCAAATCAGGAGTTGCAGTGAGTGGTTTACATGCTTTGGTGTTTATTTAATTGATGAACTTCATCATCTTGTGTCAACTAACAGAGCTCACTTGGGGTACTGTAGTATTGGTAGAAATGCTTGAAGTTTGGCGGATTACCTCTTCTGTCTAGATTACTTCTCCTATATGTATTTTTTTAGACTTCCTTTCTTTCATTAATGTATTTGTTTTCTCCATTCTTCCTTGCTGTGGAAACTTTGTAGGAAGTTGAAATTTTTACTTCTAATTTTAGTGTATTGTTACTCTTAAGGTATACATTCAAATGAATTAAAGTTTTTTAGCTGTATATGAACTGATCCCTTTCGCTTCTTTTTGCAGACTTCCTCTAAAATTGTTCTATATGTGCCAATGCGGGTTCTACTTATATAGCATAGCTGCACTTCTTATATGGGAGACTCGGAGAAAGGATTTCTCTGTCATGATGTCTCATCATGTAATAACTGTCATCTTGATCGGATACTCATATATTACAAGGTATTCTTAAAGTTCTTTTATATGAGTTCAACATAGCTAGTAGCATTTACTAGTTACTAGATATATTGGTGACCGTTCCACAAATTTGGAAAATTCTGCCATAGTCTGTTTCTTGCTTATGCTTGCATTGGCCTAGCAATATTGTTGTGCAATTTTTCTTGGTAGAACCAGTGTTTTAAAAAGTCCAAGGCGCAATGGCACTGTGGAGCTTGAGGCGCACCATAAGACGCGAGCTTTTTTACTTAAGGCGCACTATATAAAAAGACTTAAAATATATATATATATATGCACAATCAAAATACTTTTCATGAAGAAAAATAAAATTTTAACCAAGAATACTATACAAAACAAACATAAGATTCAAATGTTAACCCTCATTTTATGGGAAGAAATGAAGTTTAACTGAGGAAAATATATAAAACATACATAAACTTGACTATAAACCTTCATTTTCATAGAAAGAATTGAAGTTCGAATAAAAAATGATATATAAACACGCACAAGTGATTCAAGATATTTTAATACCTTAAGAAACTTATCTCGCGCTTCGAACAACCTAGTACGAGGATCTCGTTGACCAACGCTTCAAGCCAGGCGCCAAAAGCTTGAGCGCGCCTGGGTGCGCCTTTCAAAACACCTAACTTTTTATATAGGAAACATATTATTTCATTGATGAATGAAAGAGTTACAGAAGTTAGATAAGGAGAGGGAGAGAGGGAGAAGAGAATTGGGGAAGGAGATGCCGAGTTGCCAACTACATAGGCAATCAATTAGATAAAAATTAATTAGAAAAAACGGTAAATACAAACTATAACCCCAAGGTATAAGAGTTAAATGTGGGTGTAATCAAGCTTGCCTATGTTGCTCATGGAAGGACGAGAAGAAGAAACCCTCAGTTGTCATTAGTAGTAGCCCCACGTTGGCACCTATGAAGTTATTGTTGTAATTGCCAACATGATTGACATGCAAGTACTCACCCATATGTAAACTTTAGTGTTGGTGATGCTATGAAATTCATCCAATATATTGTTGTAGGTTCTCAGTGGTTTGCAATCACTTAGATGAGAGATGAAATCGGTTATAACATGGTGTCATCATCAGAGAGGGTCCCAAAGCTGATGACAAAGAATGATTCTCCTAGAGCCATAGAGATGTTCAATAAATAGATGTTGAAATAAAGGCTCAATGCTTGAGAGAGAGTGAAGAAGCCCCCCATTTTGAGTGAACGAGACTTGGTAAGTCTCATATCTCATCTTCGATAGGCGTTGTGAAGGTTAAGGGATTGGAGGGGAGAAAGGGGGAGAAAGCGACAGACCTATCAATGAGAAGAGTCAGAACTCGACATTGCTAAGAAGAAAATGAAGATTTGTGAATCACGCCTTCAATAGGTATTGCAAGGGAAGAGAGCAATGCACCTTTCAATATGTACCCAATCAAACGACCAATCAATAGGCAACCTAACCATATTCTTGTGAGAAGAGAAGAGAAGAGAGATTGGGAAATTAGACAACAAAGCAAATACCGGTCACTCGCTGGTTGAGACTTGTATGGTTGTGAGAAATCAAAGAAAAAGACTATGAAATTGGAGTCTACTCTAAGAGACAGTCAAACACAAAAACAGATTGCATGAGTAGATCAACCTAAGAGAAGCAGGGTTGGTTGGCTTGGACTCGACTAGTTTTGTTGGTTGGTTCAAACTGGCCTGAAAGGCAAGAACCAAATTGGTCTGTCAGAGCAAAACTGGTCTTACATGTATTGAATTGAGTCTTCGGGCTGCCTCTAGACCTAACAATGCAATAATTACGGAAAGCTTATGTGTTACAAGGTGCAACTGGTTGTTGTTGACTGCACAAAGAAAATCGATAGTGGCTTTTGATCTGTCCATTGAAAATCAAATTTGTGCTCTTTGATGCACCCTCCATGGTTGAGTTTTCAGATTTGTTGTTGAAGATGATGATAAAGAATACAAGAAGATGATGAAGAAATTGCAGGAGGCATTTGAAATCCAGACGTGTGATAAGAATCTACCCGAGAAGATCTTTCATGAAGCCAAGGGCCAGATCTGAAGGATAAAGCAAGCGATGACTAATCGAGAGGCCCTCACGAACCACAACCATCCAAGCATGATTGTGAGCAATAATGTTATGTTAGGGTAGGATGAAACTTGAGCAGCAGATGCTTTAACAGTTGTGTCTTCTTGCAGGAACTGGAGACTTGTGTTGTAGTGGTGCGTTCCATCAAAAGAGAAAGGAAAAGGAGGAAGGGAGAAGAAGAGGAAGATGGAAAGGAGGATCTGGTGATCTTCCGATGCTGGAGGAGGAGGGAGAGCCTTAGGGTTAAGGTTTGGTCTTCCAGCACCGGAGGAGGTCCGGTGGTCCTTTTAGACTTTTAGTTGGGCTCTTAAGACCTTGTGATTTCTAATATAGAAATTTTGTAGATTCAAAGCTGTGATTGTTGAAGGCTATTAGAGTTATTGCATTAGAACGAATGTTATTTAGTGGCCTATTCTTTCTCGCTTAATTTAATTTTCGTATAAACTGATTGATCTGTTGTTTTGAGTACTTGTAGAGCGTCTTTATTTTTCTGTGGTGTCATTTAAAGTTGATATTTGTGTGTTTATATAGTTCTATATAGTACTTGATTTCTACCTTTCAATTTGGCATTTGCCTCTCAAGTGCAGCTTTTAATAAGGTGACGGAACCTTCTGAATTGAAGTTTATTCTATGGAAGTCCTGCGTTATTATGGTCATCTTGCTCTACTTGATTATAATGTCGAGTTCATATACTGTCATTGAAAGATTCAAATGTGCTTTTTGACATAGTTTGCAGGACAACATTCTTGCCGTGTATTACTTGGTATAAAATTAGAGCATGATATGACTTATGAGAACAAGCAGATGTTTCTATTCGAGTTAAAATGGTTTATTTGTTTGAAAATTTTAATTATTTAGATCTTGTGCTGTCCCCGTTCTTGAAAAACTAGACAAAACTGGGATTTTGCATTTTTACTCAAATTTTGATAAAATGAAGCTGGTTCCTTTTTATAGATTATTACATGAGAGCCAATGATAGTATATACGAAGTTATACAAATATGAAATTGATTTGGAGTTTCCCTTCTAGATTTAGTTTTATTTTTAATTTTTCTAAAACACTCTTTCTTTTCTAAAAGAATTCCTTGGATTGAAAGAAATGCTAAAACTTTCTATTGACAAACAAAGTGTTAAGATGTTTTTGGGATAGTTTACACACCTTATAGCTTATCTTGGGGTTCCACAAGTTTTTTTTTAACCTTGACTATGGTTCTTTTCTAATCATCATAAGTAAGCCTAGTGGTCAATAAAGGCCATGAGAATAATAAAGGATTTGGAGAGAATGAGTCAATCCATGTTAGAGAAACATAGGGTTCCATCCCAAACCCAATTTTCAATAAGAGGAGTGACTAATTTATCTTAAAAAGATTGTGACGTTTCTTCGTGTTTCTGAAGTTGGATCCTAAAAAATGGCCATCTGTCTAGAATTTAGTATCCTATAAGTTTATTGACAACCAAATGTAGAGGGGCAGTGGTTTTCCCATGCCACTAGCTGAGGTGGGAGGGACACTGACCAATATATATAAAATTGTGATTGTTTTCTGTAACCTAGGGAGACCACCCATCCTCCCCAGACCTTTAGGATGTAACCCTCTTTTTTTCTTTCATTAGGTTGATGTCATTGTAATTGTGTAAAAGTTATGCACATATTTGCGTAACTGTATATTTTTGTATTCATGGGTTAAAATTTTGTTTTAAAGCCTTTTTCTGGATTTTTTTCCAATTTTTTATTTTCTTGGCTGTGTTTGTAGCAAATTTTTGTTCAACTTTTCTTTGCTTATTCTCATTTCTTATGATGAACCTGTAGACTGATTATAATTATAGATAACATTTTAAATCAGGATTTTTGTACTTAATTCTGCAGATTTTTCCAGATTGGATCGGTTATTCTTGCGCTCCATGATGCAAGTGATGTCTTCATGGAAGCTGCCAAGGTTTTTAAATATTCAGAAAATGAACTTGGAGCAAGTGTTTTCTTTGGATTTTTCGCAATTTCATGGCTCGTATTGCGGCTTATATTCTTCCCATTCTGGGTTATAAAAGCAACAGGGTTTGTGCTCCTGGTGTTTTATTTTATCTATAAAGATTTGGCTGAGTACTGACTCTTTACTCTAACTGATTTTGTTATTGATACTTCTCAGCTATGATCTCTGTGAGTACTTGAAGCAATCGGATTTGAATTCCAGATTGATATACTACGTTTTCAACACAATGTTGTTGATGTTGCTTGTGTTTCACATATACTGGTGGTTGCTCATATGTTCTATGATCAGTAGACAGCTGAAAAATAGAGGAAAAGTTGGAGAGGATATAAGATCTGGTATGTAACTCTACTCATGCACTTCCATTTTCTCATTGATCAAATAAAAAAAGAGGAACCCTCCAACCCGTCCTGCCTGCGATTTTTACTCTTAGAATAGGATAATTTATTTCAAGTTAGACCTATTGTGTTATTCATCTAATTTCGTTTTTCATAAATTGAAAAAGTTTAAGCATGGTTCACGCCCAAAGCCGTATAAGGGAAGCGCCTTGATTTAAACTCAAAACTATGGGGCGTAAAAATCATATTTATCCTCTAATATTCAAGCTAATATTATGATTATTTTAAGGGTAAATTATAAATTTGAACCGTAAGATTTGAAGAAAGTTAGAGTTTAATTCTTATAATTTAAAAAAACTAGAATCTAATCCTTACCTTGAAAAATTAGAATTTAGTACCTATGCTTTGATAAAATCTAAAAAATAGTATTCGTCATACGTGATTGTTGGTGAATAAAATACGCAAAAGTTAGTTATTCTTGTCTCAATGATGAGAGTGTGAGATAAGTAATTTTTTAGACAAATAACGCAATTACATCTATATACTTAATTTGTCAGCAATTTACAAAATACATGGATTGTTTTTAGGTTTATCAAACCATTAAGACTAGTTTCCGTTTGTGCAAACCATAAAGACGAAATTCTAGCTTTCTCCAAACTACAGTGACTAAATTCTAGTATTTTAAACTATAGGGACTAAATTCTAACTTCTTTAAACAGTAGGGACCAAATTCATAATTTACCGTTATTTTGAATTTATAATAATAGTTTTTAGATTAATAAAAACAATATATATGGAATGAACAAGATAAAAGCATTCTTCCGGATTTTCTGATTATCTTGATTAAAATAGACAATGTGGTGATGCAATTGATATTGAAATGTTTGTGTGTGTTATCTTCTTTACAGATTCTGAGGATGAGGATTAGATGAAAGATGTGATGAAAGAGTACTTTTTGCGCAATCATTAGTGGTGATAGCTACGGGGTAATCACTTTTGTATTTCTTGTCTACATTGGGTTAAAAAGGAGTTACTTTCATTTGCAATAATAAGCATATATCATCATCATATCATTAGGCCAGAATTTGTGTTGAAATATAATATATTCTTCTGCCTCATAATGAACATCTTGTTTGTACTGCAAATGTGTTGAGACAATCTACAAAAAAAGAGAAAAAAAAAAAACTGATTGAATATGTATGACAATCCCCAGTCAATTACTTGTTCTTCAACCCTAAACAATTTTTATTACTCATTTGGAGGTTTCCTTTTCTTTAATATAATTTTTTTGGCATGTTTGAGCTGGAAGATTTTGATTTTGTAACTTGTTACAAGTTATTCTTATAGATCTGCAGAAGATTTCAGTTTTGACCAGTTTTTTTTTTTAGTTTAGCAGGGGATTTCAGTTTTCGAGTTGATTAACGTGTCGACTAATTGGTGAGTGTGGACTTAGTCTAACCGTAATTAACATGTATTCTCGACTATGAGTTTGTAGGTTCGTTTTCCAACTCCTCAAATATTGTTGTGGTTCTATTATGTCTACTGATTTGTTTGGTGGAAGAAATGAATTGCTTAAGTGGTGCTAACCATTTTATTACTTTCTTTTTTTAAGCAAGCATTTTAAGTCTCTTATAGTTGTGTGATGATTTTATTTTATCTAATTGTTGACTTGTGGTAATTGTTATTTGTTTTGTGGCAACCAACTTATGGTATAGGAATCAAATTTCTATGTCACAATGTCTAATAAGAAGGAATCTAGATGTGATTTGAACTTTTTGTATTTTAGGAATTAAATCAATATTGTCATCAAAGCTTAGAGAGTATAGTTGTCAAATTACTTCGAACTCTTTACTTTCCCATTAAGGGCGTGTTCGACTATGATAGAAAGAAAAAAAAAGAAAAGAAAAGAGGAAAGTGTGAGTAAATTAGTATCTGATAGGAAGAGAAAAAAAGTGAATGGAACTTGGAATAAATTAGTGTTTGGTGCGACAATCAATCTTGTAGATCGATCTTTTTCACTACTAATAGATTATTTTATCTAACCGATTACTTACATTCTTAATAAGATAGCACACTTGTTTGTTTGATAAGTTTATTAATTTTGATATGGAATTCCTATTTATGTTATATTGTATCATATTTTAGAAAATTATTGAGTATTTGAACAAGAAAAATGAAATTTAGATTTAATAATGATAAACTGTAGGCTGTTCTATCTTTGAGAAATTTGATTGAGAATGTCATATTCGGCCATCTTTGTCAGCATTTATTACAATTTTGGGGTTTGAAAAGAAAACCTGAAACCTAATACATATTTAAGTAATAATTGTTGTCTCTCCGTTCATTCTCCAATATTGTTAGACTAGAAAATTTGTATTTACCTTAAAAATAATTATTGATTTATCCCTAGTTTCTGAAGAGCAAATACTTTTTAAAAAATATCATTTAAACGAGATTTTGATTATAATCATTATTTTTAAATACTTATTATAAATAATAATTTTAAATATTTTTAAAAACTAAATGAGATTTTGATTGTAATCATTATTTTTTAATATTTAAAATAAATTTAATTTTAAATACTCTTAAAATCTACATTCAAACAAGATTTTTGATCAAAATGTTGTTGAAGAAAAGCAAAAATAAAACTATATATATATATATATATATATATATATATATATATATATATATATATCTCAAAGATAGCAAAAAATCTAATTTCTA
>JBBMEG010000001.1:483942-501517 GCA_037832605.1 Cyclanthera cordifolia | reverse complement strand
TAAAATCTACATTCAAACAAGATTTTTGATCAAAATGTTGTTGAAGAAAAACAAAAATAAAACTATATATATATATATATATATATATATATATATATATATATATATATATTTCAAAAATAGCAAAAACTCTAATTTCTATAAGTTAAAAAAAAAAATTAATTGCTTCTAAAGTAACATACTTACAAATACTAAACTATACCAACGTTTTATTTTTTTAAACATAAAATTAATACTCTAATTGGAATTAGTTGGATTGTATTAAAACGTAAATTTATTTTTATCTTTTAAAAGTTACATTTTTAGATACTATAATTTAGTGAAATTTCATAAATAATCGTCGTGTTTAGTTCTTTTTTTTTTTTTTTTTTTTTTTTTTTTTTACTAGTTAAGTAAAAACCTATTTGATTTTATATTTGTTGTCAGCCTAGAATAAGTAGTTGATAGAATAAAAATATTTGTAGATAGACATTTTAAACTATTTATTTTTTAAAAAAAAAAAGAAATTCAATTTTTACTGAATCAAGCTATTTTAGGCAGACTATCATACAAAATATAAAAGATAACTTTTCATTTATTTATAAATAATTAATTATCTCATACATAATTGGATGGTATATTGTGTGTGCTGCTCTTTCGTTTCTCCCACATCGGGAATTTTCTGTTTCATTACCTTACTCACTTACCTATATATGTACACACTCTCCCATTATAATTTAGTATAACAGAAAAATTTGCCTCTTTATTTAAAAATATTTAATTATTTTTATAGCGCGACATGATTTGATGTCACAATTTTTATTTTTTTTAATGCTGTATAATAAAAAAAAATTGCGGTATTAAATGATGTCACATGTCATGTGTGCTAAAAGAGACGATATTTAAATTTTAATTAATTCAAAAATTAATGTTTAATTTATTCATAAATTAATTTAGGTGAGTTAAAATTTTAAATTAGCAAAACAAAATGAAAGGACTAATGAGAAGGCGTAATAGTGATGGTGCAACGAAGGGTTGGTAGAGTTAATATTAGCCCTTTGAAAATTATTAAACCATTCATTATCGTTTCTTTTTCTCTTTTCAAAAATTTTCCACCTTTATTATTTTCACATTACAATATCACAACATACACGGTCTCCACCCTCTCCTTTTAACTCTTTACTATTTCCCATTTGATCCTCACTTCAAATTAAATTAATGGGAAAGATCCTTTGACTAAGTAAATAAGATCATCTATTCACAGAGGTCGCGGAATAAGTGTTAAGATGAGGGCTTGGAACTTATAGAAAAATTTGATCCCGACTCAAGCAAACATGCATCCAATCCAAAATGCATCGATATTAGAAATGTTGCACCTTGTGCGAGAAGCCAAAATGAAATACGCATGCATGTGATTAAGGACTGTAAATTTGCGGTCCATGTGTGGATATCTGTTTTCTTTTTTATAATTGGTTTTGCATCTTTTTTTAGGAAGTCAAACTCTAGAGAGCTATTTTGGCTTGGAATTGTGCCAAGATTCCAAATGATAGCTGCAAAAATATGTTTTAATTATATGACACTTATGGAACTATCGAGACTATGTTTTGTTTTACATAGTAAACTTAGGAGAAAAAAAGATTCTCAGGTCTAATATCTCTAATTCTTAAAACATATTTGAGTTTTATGTGGATCCAAGTGATCATGCTCTTTTACACTTTTCCAAGAGGCGGAATTGTGACCCAGTGGTGCCCCTAAAGAAGGGTATGCTAAAGATAAACGTGGATAGCTGAGCTTCAGTTGAGAATCAAAGAGACATGGGTATAAGGTGGATGGTTAGTGACTGTGAAGGCAAAGTCCTACAGTAGAGATCAAAATCAGGTATTAAAGCTTCTTTCGCAAATATCATGGAGGGCGTTGCTATCAAGGAAGGATTGAGATATATACCAGAAAGTGGCTTGGATCACATCTCTCTATCTTATAATTCTATGTATGTTGTAAATCTCATTAAATGTTATTTCCAAGATGTAACTGAACTCAACAGTTTATTAATTGATAAGGGACATTTCTTTTTTTTTTTCTTTTGTCGTAGAGATTGAAATCAGGTTGTAGACTTAATTGCAAAACTCTACCCTCATCAAGATGAGGTTATTTGGTTTACTCTCCTATTCTCCTATTGTTTAGGTTTTGGATTATTTTTTTGGAGCGAGGTCTCTCCAATTGTTGATACCTGTTTTTGGCGATTGAGGAGCATATAAACTCTGAGTTGGTTGGTAGTTTATATATACAATTGTCCAGAAAATTTTCATAAGTAACAACAAAGTATAGATATTCTATCATCAATAAAAATTTTAATCTAACAAAAAAAAAAATCCAATAAGTTAAATTTGTTGGCACAAAATTGATATCTTCCATCAAATTAAATTGATTCAAAGCAATAAAGTGAATATTTGGTTATGTATGAAATATTATTTTTAAAATTGATATAATTAAAGTAGGGATGTCTTTTCTAAGAAAACTCCTGGATTAAATTTGGTTGTGGTCTTCCTATCATCACTATTATGTTTTATAATTATTTGATTTTTATTTTTTATTTTTAAAAAATTAATCTCTTGCTCATCTATTTTTATTATAATTATCATGTTTTATTTTATTTTATTTTTAATTTTATTCAAATTCGAAAATCAATAAGAAAAATAAAAGGCTACGTTTTGAAAAGGCTTGATTATTGAAAACATGAATAAAAAATGACTAATTGAAGAAATCTAAGGATATAAGTGATATTTTTAAGGTTAATTTTCAAAATGAAAGTTGAACTTATAATTTGAAGTTAGGCAACAAAGGAGTATTCTAGTGGTCAAAAATAGTAAGTGTAATTTAGTACATGTACTAGTATTTTCACAAAATAATTATAAAGGTAGTTAAATTTTAAAATATTTGTAATATATTACAAGAAAGTACGTGGTAATTCTCATTGATACAATGATGGGTCAGTGGCGCTCGTGGGAATATTTATTTTATTTTCCTACTCTTTTCTTCTCTTCCCTTCCAAAAATTAGGTTTGTGGATGGATGAGTTAGAGACAACGAGCATCCACATTGATATGGTTTTGTCCACTTTGGGAATCACCCTTCATGACTTTGTTTTTGGTCATCAGCCAAAAATGCCTCATATCAATAGAATAGTTGTTCCGTCCTTATTTGTACTAAAAAAAGAAACAAAAAAAAAAAAAAACAAATTCCACGTTTGTGGGAAGATTTGACATTCTAATTTCACGCGCTGGGCCCACCTTAAGTCAGCTGCTTTCCTACCGCCTGACATTCTAATTTCTCTTTGACATCTCTTTTGTTTTGTTAAAATAAAATAAATGGTATCCAATATTAATATCTAAAAATAAAAATATCATTTTTGTCATTCAATTATTATTTGAATATTTAAAAATAATAATTAATAACGATTAGTCAATATTAATTTTTTTTGGGTTAGATATAAACTTTTTTGTTATTTATTATAATCATGACATTTTTTAAAAAGTATTTTCATTAAAAAGTATTTCACTTGTTTTAATTTCGTCGATCATGGAAATAAAAATTATATGTTCTAGTGATTTAACATTGTATGTTATATTGTTCGAAAGATTGTCTATGTCACTTATTGAAAATTAAATTGAAGATTGTGTTTGACTTTAAAAACTGTTTGATAATCATTAATTGAGTTTCTACTGATGGATTTTTTTTTTTTAATTTTAAAAGAAATTATTTGAAAAGATGTTTTTATTAATTTAATACAGAGAATACGAGAATAGGCCTAGAATTCCATAATACAAAAATTGTGGAAAAGTAATCTATCCATTAATCAACATAACTCTTTTCAAATTAAAAAAAAAAAAAAAAAAAAAAAAAAAAAAAAAAACCTCAGAACATAGCCTATATATCTTGGATTGGTTCAGGTGATGGGTGTTGAGGAAGATATTTCTACTTCGCAGTAGTGTTAGGGATCGGACGGCCACCCGATTAGCCATACCTACCCAGAGTTCGCTTGACTTTTCCCAGGTGTCGTGCTAGGAGTGTGTGGGGAGATATATCACTGCGGAGAGTCTTTAATCTACCTCTCCGTGCGAGTATTCAAAGTCTAGCGGCAACTAGATTGTTTCGGCTCGCCGAGGTGCTCTCAGGCTAGTATAGGTTACCAAGAATAAAGATAAAGATTTGAGTTCGAGATAAAGATAAAGTTTGAGTTAAAGATAAATATTAAGAAATTTGTGTAATCATGTTACTTCGTATTTCTCTGGTTATATTATGTTCTTGTAGGTCCCATGTTGGGACCCCTTACTGAGTTTTCCCAAACTCTCATTTCCATTGTGGATTCGAGGTACTCACATATGAATCAAGATGATTGAGCCGAAGTTGGTGCGACCATGGGCAAGTTGCTTACAATTTAGAGTTAACTTTAAAGTTTGTTATTTTGATTTCTTGTTTAAAGCATAACCCTTGATTTTGAGACATGTTAGTATATATTTTATTAATATTTTATTATTTTTTGGGTACCTTTGAACTCTGTTTTATGGTTGTTAGTTATTTCAGTAAATGCAAAGAATTGTATTTACATGTCTCTGTGAGTTTAAAATTGTATACACATGCATAAGAGGTTAAGGCCTCGGGATTAACATGGTGTCGGATCGGCCTTACAATATCTCTACCTAACACTGATCACCTTATAGGAAATTTTTAAGAGATCACTAGGTCAAAAGTAGAGTATGGAATCTAGAGACCTAGAGTCTCAATTTATAAGCTCCTTGTAACTTGTTTAACCTAAGTAGCCTATAAATGGTTAATTATAATTTGATTATCCAATAATTAAATAATTATTTATTATATCTGATAGATTAATATATAAAATCCTTCATGAATATGTATCCAATTGATAAATCAAATTTAACAATTAATTCTCTTTAATTAATATTAATCAAATATTATTATTATTAATTTATTCATTATATTAATAATTAATTTAATAAAATAAATTAAAGTATTAGTAAATAATATGTCAACATATTAATTAATTAGTTTGAACCATTCAAACTAATTATTTTAATTAATGAAAAATAAAAAAAAATGAGAATATGTATTTTTGGTAAAAGATAATTTATGGAGAAAATATTCTAATTGATTAACTTAAAAGAAAAAAAAAAAAATATATATATATATATATATATATATATATATATATAGAGAGAGAGAGAGAGAGAGAGATTTGCACTCTCGACTGATAGTATGCTGAAAATACGAATGACACAAAAATAGAAAGAAAAAAACCCAACCGAAAACGAAAATCGTATCTTTAAAATAAATTTAAAAATAAAATAAAATCACTATTTTCGTGTAAGGAATCAGCAATTGCCAGCTGTTTTTTGTAGGCCGTACACCCGTCACCGCATATCTCATTTTCTCACGTGCCCTCACTCGTGTCCGTGTCAAAACGGTGTTACAGCTGTCTGCCACGTCATTTCTCTCCTCTCCCTCTTTATATACTCTCCCCCATCCAATTTCTCTTTCCATTTTCATTTCTCACTTTAAAAAAAAACAATTTTAATCAAAAATAAAAAAAGAATAAAAAACTCACACACTTACGCCACATGGTTATGGCTTCCGATCATCCTCAGGCGCCGTTCCGCCGCATCACGGAGGAGCAAGAAGTTTCCGTCATCGTCGACGCCCTCACCCAAGTCGTCTCCGGCAATGCAGCCGCCGGCCTCCAATTCCACCACGATCATTTCATCCGCCTCCTCTCCGCGCCAGACAACAATTCCGCCGCCGCACTTTTCCCGCCCTCTTCGGATTCTGACACGTGTCACGTCTGCAGAATCCACGGCTGCTTGGGCTGCAACTTCTTCCCGGGCCCCACCACCAGCACCACGAAGCGAGTGAAGAAGAATTACAGAGGTGTACGGCAACGCCCGTGGGGCAAATGGGCGGCCGAGATCCGCGACCCGAAACGAGCCGCCCGAGTCTGGCTCGGTACGTTCAACACGGCTGAGGAAGCCGCACGTGCGTACGACGCCGCCGCCACTAAATTCCGCGGCCCACGTGCCAGACTCAATTTCCCTTCCTCCGACAATTCCTTAACAATGCCTTTATTCAATTACTCTCAGAGGCCCGCCGCTAATAATTCCTCCGCCCACGCCATCGCCGCCGCCTCCGCCGCCGCCGCCACTTCTAATTTCTACCTTAGTAATGCGTCGACGAAAATGGAGGTTCAAAACAGCGTCGTTTTGCCGGAAATTATCGAAGATGACGACGACGACGACCTTCAGAGATTGTTGAAGGATTTCACTGGTCAATCCCGAAGCTGACAATGTCAAATTTTAAATAATGGAGAAAAATATTTTCAACCTTTTAATTTATTTATTTTTTATTTAAAGGACGAATTTGTAATTTTTGGTCAAATTCATTTGCTTGTACTATGATCAAATCCCAATGAGACAAAACATTCCTATTTTATTTTAAAATCCCCCACGAGGTGCTGGGGGTAATATATTATATTTAAAATAATTTAGTTTCTGTTTCTTTCCTAAATTTTAAATGAAAACAAATTAATAAATTAGTCACATTTAAAAAAATAATTTTATATATGCTTATTTTTTTTTAAATACAATATTGTCTGGAGCAAGGGGCAGCCGTAGCAACACATGGTGCAATCAGGGAGTGTCACGTGACGCAATTTACAATTTTTTTTTTACTTTCTTTTTTCCTCTATTTATTCAAATATATATATAAAAAAAAAATTTTAAAAATATTAATAAATGTCACATCATATATATCCACAAACACTTTTCGATATCTCAATAAACACTTTATTAAAACCTTCAACCAAACAAAAATTAATAAAATGTCTTTTTAAACACTCTATTAAAACTTTCAAACAAAGAGCTATTACTCAACACTCAAAATAATTCATTCATAAAATCTCTAACAAACACCCCTGAAGAATAAGATCCCATAATGTGATTATGGCGACTAAATTAAGTTTAATTTTAATTTCTACTATATTGATATTTCAAGTGATTATTTTATTACTGATTTTAAAAGAAAAAAACTTATTTTTCTGAATTTGAAGATTAAATAATAAAACAATTTTAAAATATGGAAACAAAACAATATAATAAACAAAATCCTGTAATCACTTGCAGCCACGTGTCCAGGATTAGACCACGTGCTTAATTTGTGCTTAATTAATTCAATTAAGATAAAGCATTTTATTTTCAAAAACATTAATTGAATAAGAATTAACACGGATTCACATTTAGTCCGTGCTTTAATTAAAATTAGAAAGTGCTAAAATGGGTTTAGTGGACTTCCTTTATTAATATTTTAATAAAAAAAAACAAAAACTCTCCTTAATTAAGATTATGATTGGTAGGTCAAATTAATGAAGTGAATAAATTTCTTGGAGGTTTCTTGTACTCGGTGACGTTGAACCGTTTTGGTAGTTACGCGGTCCAGTTTTTAAAAAGCCGTCGGTTTTCTTTGATAAGTCGCTCTCCTTTTTTTTTTGTTCTTTTCTTTTTGAAGTCTTTGATATGTCCATTTACTTATCACTATTATTTTTTCTTTTTCTCGAAAAGACTATTATTTTTTGTTTTTGTCTTCACTCTTCCAACGACAGCGATTGGCACGTGTGTGTGACATTTTTTTTTTTTTTAATTCTTTTTGCTAAATGGATTTATAGAATTAAGAAAGAAGAAAATTATTTTAAATTTAGTCAAGAGAGTTAGAATTGCATCATTATACTCTACCAAAACCCAAATAAAAAAGTAATTTTTCATGTGTCAATAATATGGTTTTGAATTAATTGACTATTTGTAAAAAAAAAATAAAAACACTTGCTCAATTAGTTAAATATAGAAAATAATTATAAATATAGTCTCCTACAAAAAATAATAGTGAAAGTAGTCACTGTATTAATGAATAGTATGATGTTTTTTCTTATAATACAATATTTATAATATAGTATTAATTACTATATATGCAAATATTTTAACATTTGACTGTATTTATAATTATTTTGTGAGAATAACACATTCGTCACAGTTTTTCAAAAAAACAAAAGAAGATCATTTACTTCAATATACATAATTCACTGGCTAGAGTTAAACAATGATTCAAAGAGTTTGAAGTTTTATCGTAGTGTAATTGCGTAAATCTAATTTTTAAAATTTATTAGATTAAATTGTGATTTCTCTAAATCATAAAAAATAAACTTAATAACTTTTGAAATCATAGGGTTGTTTTAAATTACTTTATACAATAAATAACCAATTTTTATAGTTTAACCTAAAATATTTATATGAATTTTGAGTATGAAAAAAGTCTAATGCTTCGAAAACACTACTCATGTTATTTAAAAAACAAAATTGTAGTAAATAGAAAATTCTAGAATCATTATTTTAGTTATAACAATTTTTTAAAAATATTTCATATATGTGACAAAAATATTTAAACTCTTGTTATTATTAGTCAAGTTTACTTTATTGTTTTTAATTGTTTTTTAGCGGGCCTATCAAAATGACCAAAAAATCCCCGACTAAAAAATTGAGAAGTCGATCACTTAACTGATAGACTTCAATCACTTATCTGATAGCTAGACTTCAATCATTTCTCTAATATACTTCAGTCATTTCTCTGATAGACTTTAATCACTTCTTTGAAAGACTGATTAAAGTCTATTCATAAAAGTGATAGAAGAGGGGTAAAAACGAAATTACATGAAAAAAATTAAGAAATCTACTATAAAAGAAATTTTGAAACGTTTATGTTATAATTATAATGTCTCTTACAAAATTTGCTACCCACAGCAAATTCTCTATTTTTTGTATAGAAATGTACCTGGTGTACATAAAATGTTAGAAATTATATATATATATATATATATTATTTATTCACTTAAAATTCAATAACTAAAATAATGCAAATAAGAAGATTGTCTTTCAAAATCGATTTAAATTTATTATATTTTTGTATATAAATGATTTTTTTTTTGAGTAATTCTAAAAAATTATTTCAAATCTAACCGAGAGAGAAAAATTATCAGCTAAATGAGGGATGAGAAGTGTTAAGAAAATATATGTTTAGAGTGTCGGGTTGAATATATGGATGCTTTTTTTTTAATAAAATAGTTGAGGATAATTAATATAATATTTATAATTAAATATTTTGTTTTTCTTATTTCAAAAATAACATTTTAAAGTTTTAAAAAAATAATAACAGTTTATTTATTATTTATTATAATATATTTAATTAAAAATTAAAAATGGAAATGGAATATAAAGTATAATTTGATCCCTTAATATTTAAATCAAATTGTTTATTATTTTTCATGTATACAATTTTTTTTTTTATGTTAATAAATTTTATATAATAAGTATTTTTACAAAAAAAAAACAATATGATGTGTTGGTCAGATAAATTTTATTAAATACATTTTTTTCTTATTTACAAATTAACATATGTAAAGTTTATTTTTATTTAATTTTATTTATTTGAAATTTAAAAATTATCATTTAGATAATTAAAACAATTACAAATATTTTTAAAGGACGTGATAAAAAATTATATATTTTTTTGAAAATAAAGAACATCATTTTTTTTGATTATCAAATGAAATAAAACAATTATAATGTTTAAAGATAATTGATTTAAAAAACAAAACAATAATAAAAAGAAGATCAAATGTATATTTATAATAATACAACTAATGACAAATATTATTTAAATAACAAAATGTATTAAAAAACACATACGATAAATATTGAAAGTAAAGTAAATACACATAAATCGCACTTATTTATATTTATAAATAAATAAGTTAAATAGGCCAGTGAATCGTAATAATTACATTAATAATAATTTTGAGTAAATAAATAAATAAATATCCTAATAGTTTTGTTTTATTCATTTATTTTTGTAGGTGTGTACTGAAAATTAGTGTGGATGATATTGTACTCGGTGACATGGAAAAGTGGAATCCACGCGCGCAGACTGTTTGATTTTCGGTTTGACACGCCTGTTGCTTTGTATTATTATTATTTTTTTAATACCAATTACAAAGGCAGCAACAAACATTACATATAAGTATTATTATTTTCAAATAAAGATCAAACTCTAATGTCGTTGGTGTTGACTTATATTAACACTAAACAATAAAATCATATCGCTATCAATCCAGAAAGTTAGAATTTAATTTTTACGATATAAATATTTTAACTTTTAATTCTATAGTTTAAATAAATATAGAATTTAATTTATATAATCGAGAGAATTATAAAATTTATTCTTCATGATTTAAATAAATAAATAGAATTAGTAAATTAAGTTTAAAGTGCTTCTAATCAAATGTCTTGAATCTAAGGTCTCATACTCATTTTATAGTGTTTGGAACATATCACGTTATTATTTTTCAAATAACTATTCAATATAGTATCCGAGCTCATGTGAGTTATTGGCCCTCCAAATTCTGATCCGACCTAAAGTGAGTGATTTTGACGCCTACCCAAGTGGGCAAAAACTTATACAGGTATTTGATTAAAAAAAACGAAGTAACCAAAACGAGTATGTCAAAGCAAGTATTTCAATCTAAGCCAAGATGACTTTCTCAAATCTTGAAGGATATGTTGGAGATAGTAGTCATTTGTTGCATATTAAAAATGAGAGAATTTTTCAACACATTTATATGATTGATGAGTTACCCTTCTCGTTATCAACTAGATTTACGGTAAAACCTCATGTTATCAAATAAGATGTGAGATAATTTTCCTATAATATTTTTGTCAAAAATTCAAACAAATAATTCATTATTTGAATTACTTAAAATAATCATTTCTACAATTACTCATCCAAACAAACATTACTCATGAAAATGTTATTTTAAACTTAAATATATTAAAACTAGATTTTTATGTATGCTAAAAAATATGGTTGGAAATACACTCGGCGAGCTCGAAAAGTTCTAGAAGTTACGCGCCACGCGGTCCGATCTAAATGATGGGCTCTTTGAAATCGGTTCGATACGTATATTGCCTTATCATCATTACTGCCCTGTGTCATTCAATAACAGAGCCACGTGTCCTTCAATAATACAGTCACTTGTCCTTCAATATTTACTGCCACGTTTTTAATGCATAGTAAAAATTTAAAAATAAATTATGACCATAAATAAGATTGATTGTTTAGAAAATTGGAGAAATCACCATCAAAATATTATATAAGACTTCTAGTTTAATCTATCGTAAAGGTCAATAAATGTTGCAATTAAAATTTAAGTCAAAATATGAATGAAATAAAAAGGAAAACTTTTAAATTTAAAATATAATTATAAATATAGTCAATGAATAAGAGGAAAAAAAACTATAAAAATGAATGAGAATTTTAATGGATGGAAAAAATTAATAAAATAAAAAACGCGCCAGATAGGGGTCGAACCTACGACCTTCCGCTTAGGAAACGGACGCTCTATCCACTGAGCTACAAGCGCTTTTATGAAAAATTATAAATTAGCTAATATAATTTTAATTTATTCTTGAATGGAATTTGATACGTGTCGTCTCCACTCTATCAGACAAAATCGCCATTTTCTGTTCGTTTCTCCTGAACAAAAACAACAACAAAAATGAAAACTTCGAGACCCATCTTTTTCTGGTGGAGTAAATTCTCCATCTCCACCTCAAAAAGATTCAATTAAAAAATCCCAAAAAAAAATAATTAATAACAATTAAATAATAATTAATAATATGATCAAAATTCTCAATTTCATCTTCTTCTTCCTCCTCCTCCGCCGCTTCTCCGCCGCATCTCTTCCCGGTCCTCGAGGTACCCATTTCCTCATTTCCCCCCAATTCCACATCCCACTTTTTCATCCGAAGAATTTCTAACCCTAATCTCCATTTTCCCCCTTTTTGTTGCATTTGCAGGGTATCTCCTCAACTGCGGCGCCACCGAATCGGACGCCACCGTCACCGTCGGAAACCTCCAATACATAACCGACGAAGGTTTCATCCACGTGGGGAACGTCTCGAGGCTTCGGGATCCGAATCTGGTCTCAATTCTGTCGACATTGCGTTATTTCCCCGACACATCGGCCCGGAAATACTGCTACTCGATTCCGGTGGTGAAGGGCGGGAAATACCTGGTGAGAAGCACGTATTACTACGGCGGATACGACGGTGGGAAGGAACCGCCGGTTTTCGATCAGATCGTGGAAGGGACGAAATGGAGCGTCGTGAACACCAGCGAGGATTACGCGAATGGGCTGTCGTCGTATTACGAAGTGGTGGCGGTGGCGATGGGGAAGATGATGAGCGTTTGCTTGGCTAGGAATCAGCATACGGATTCTTCATCTAGCCCTTTCATTTCGGCTTTGGAATTGGAGTATTTGGAGGATTCTGTTTATAACACTACGGATTTCAATAACTATGCTCTTAGTATGGTTGCTAGAACCACTTTTGGACATGAATTTGATATTATTGGGTACGTCTCTACTTTTGCCTTTTGATCATTTCTGGATTCTTTCATTTGGTCTTCCAATTTCTGTGATTTGAAAATGGCTGTTTTGTTGGATTGTTCATCTGTTTAGAACGTTTTCATCACATGGTTAAAAGCAAAACTTTATGGGAGGCACCTAGTACACGCTTCCCGTCATTTGTATCGATAATAATGTGCTGTAGAATTTGAATGTGCGGAAGCGGGTGAAGATGTGCCACATTATTATCCATACGAATGGGTGGGAAGTATGCACAAGTATCTCGTACCGAGTTAAAAAGTTTTGTTCGTTTGGTTCTTTTCTTTATATTGGTCTTTTTTGATAATTCATTTTAGTAGTAGGGACTTGATATTGACATCATACTTCTTTTGTTTGTGCATTTCATGATTAGATACTTGAGATAGAAGAGGCTGGGTTCAAAAGAATTTGAATTCTTGTGAAATAATTTTTTTAATGAATTTTTGAGCTCGTAACCTCTTAGTTATCTGGTTATACACTATGCAAGTTGAGATCATTGTTGGCTTTGTTAAATAATTAATGGAAGGGTTGCAAGGACTTTATTAATAGTTTATGCAAAGTTTAGATCCTATTTAATAATCCTTTGATTTTTTTCAAACTATGCTTGTTTTGTTCAATGATTTTTATCTTCCTTAAGAAAACATTTGATTATCCAATGGAGCCATCGACATTAAAAAAAGAATGTTATAAAGATTGTGAAGTTTATGGAATAAAATAAGATCTAAAACTTTGTTGTTTTATACTTTTATATGCTTTAAGTTGTTTCTTTCTTTCTTTGTCTGTTGGGATATGGACATTATTTATGTAAAGTTTTGAATGATGTACTTGAAAAAGTTATGATATCTAAACTAGTTAAGACAATGTTAAAATTCAAACTTATGATTTCAATGAAGCACTTCTCTCTAACCTTTTGATCAACCTTTTGTTCTTCAATTTTCATTGTGGAGTTAGCTTTCCAGATGATGCATTCAACCGGCTATGGCATCCGTTTGTCGATGAGAACCCGCTAGTAACATGTCAAGCGAACGTTACTTCTTCAAACTTTTGGAATCTCCCGCCAACAAAGGCTTTCAGCACCGCGATGACGACCAGCCGAGGGAAGTCACTGAAAATCAAATGGCCGCCGTTCCCACTTCCCGAAGCCTATTACTACATCTCGTTATACTTTCAGGACAATCGGTCGCCGAGTCAATATAGTTGGAGGGTGTTTAATGTTGCAATAAATGGGAAGAATTTCTATTCAAACCTCAATGCCACTGCTAATGGAGTGTCTGTTTACAGTGCAAAATGGCCTTTGTCTGGACAGACCCACATTGAACTAACCCCTGCAGATGGCGTGCCTGTTGGACCTGTCATTAATGCTGCTGAGATCTTTCAGCTTTTTCCTCTTGGTGGAAGGACATTAACTAGAGATGGTATGGTACTTTTCTGCTTAGTTGATATAATTAAATTTACTCAAACTTATAACCTTAGGAGATGTTTGGATTGAATATTTAGAAATAGTATTTATTAAATACTCCTAAAAAAACTACATCCAAACGAGTTTTTGACTGCAATCATTAGTCCTCATTCTGAATACTCTTGAAACTACATCCAAACAAGTTTTTGACTGCCGTTATTACGAATCATTACTTCTAAATACTTAAAATAAATCATCATTCTCTATACTAATTTTAAATGCTCTTGAAAATTACATCCAAACGAGCTTTTGATTGCGAACCTTACTTTTAAATACTAAAAATAAATCATCATTCTAAATACTCTTAAAATCTCAATCTAAACATCTCGTAAGTTTTTGAGTTGATTGGTTGTTTAACATAATTCAACAAGATACCAGAAGTTTGAATCTGTGTCAATTCGTTTCCCTTCCAATTAAAATAGAATTTCGTTTTTAGGGCATTTTTCAACTTTCTAAGCTCACGAGTGAGGGAGAGTGTTGGTTGATATAATTAAATTTACCTCAACCCATAATTTTAAGCTTTTGGGTTGATTAGTTGTTTAACATAATTCAACATAAACATATGCTCTTCCTTGCGTTAATCTTCACATGGGTATCTTTATATATTCATAAAATTTCAACTGTTCACTCGTGTTGAGATTAATACGAGCAAGCAGAAACGAAGCCAACTGTTCACTCGTGTTGAGATTAATACGAGCAAGCAGAAACGAAGCCGCACGTTTTTCTTCTTCTTCTTGGTTTGACAAAGCTTTTGTTGTTTTCTTTCTATAACTTTTGGCAGTAATGGCAATGGAGGACTTGGCAAGAAGCTTCAACAACCCTCCTCATGATTGGAGAGGCGATCCTTGCTTGCCGAAGGAGTATTCATGGAGCGGAGTTTATTGTTCCGATGGAAAACTTGCTCGAGTCATCAATTTGTAAGTGTTCTCAACTCAAGAAGACAACACACAAGTTGCTTGCTCTGGTTCGAATGAAGTAGAAATAGAGTTATGAACTTTTTTTTTTTTTTCCCTATTTTGATTTTTTGATATTTGTGAAGGAACTTGACAAACTTTGGGATATCTGGAACACTTCCTTCAAGCATAAACAATTTAACTGCCCTTGCTCATCTGTAAGTGAAAAAGCTCTTCTCCTTTGTCAAACTTAGCTAGAGATGTGCATTTCTCCAGTGGAGCCAGGGACCCGCCCCTAATGAGGCGGTGAATGGGAGAGTGAGTAAGGATGAAAAATTCCCGCGAGCTAAACGGAGATGGAGACGGGGAATGCATTCCCAATTCCCGATTCCCCAATTTCCTTTCTTGTTTATATATTATATTATTTAATGGATTTATATACATAAAATTTTGGATTTTTTTTTTTACATAATTAACCATCTAATTTTATCTAATAAACATTTATCTTTAACTATTGAAAAAAATTATCTAAATTTTTGTGAATTGATTTAAGATTGCGAGATTGTAAGAATTTGGGAATAAAAAAAAAAAAAAGAGAATAGTTCTCTGTAGAGAACCTGATCCCTGTTCTTATTCCTTGTAGGTAATCCCTGCCCCGTTCTCCGAAAAAATTTTATGGTGAATTTCGTGGGAGATGAGGATTAAAATTGGTAGCGGGGATGGGGACGGTAAAGTCATCCCCGTCCCCGCTCCGCCCCGCTCCATGGACATCTCTAAACTTAGCTATTAGAGTTTTTTTTTTTAGACTACCTGGAAACTTGGAGTTTCGCTCTTCTAAACCCAGAGGCAACAACGCCCGTCCCTAGGCTAGGCATCGGGAGACAATGTTGGAAATGGAAGCGAAATTCGGGATCGTCTGAAAAATTAATTACCACAATGGCCTCGCTCAACTATTGTGCTGCACCTGGTCCTGGGAGACATTAGAGTCGTCATATTAAAGTGCTGTTTTCTTAATTGTCTACATTTTCTTTTGCAGTTGGCTTGGTAACAATAAACTTTCAGGATACATTCCAGAAATGGGATCATTGAAGGAGTTACAAACTTTGTATGTTTTCTGGTCGACGCCTCGTCTGCTTATCTCGAACTCTCTTACCTGTTATAACTCTTTCTTTTTTTTTTCTTTTTTTTTTATTAAGGCATCTTGAAAACAACCAATTTGAAGGGTCAATTCCTCAGTCGCTCTCCAAGCTTCCAGATATTCGTGAAATGTGAGTTTCGACCGCTATTATTAGGTGTAAAGAAGTATTTTCTGCTTCTTTTGAACATAGGATATTTATCAACCAACACATGAAGATTAGTTGCGTAGATAATTCCGTCCTCACTAAGTTCAAAACTACGCGAGCTTTCTTCGGACTCATTTTTAGCCTTCACGTGATAGAATAGCGCTCGAACTCAACAAACTTGCGCATTTACTCGTTTTCACTGGTTTCCAATGTCTTTGATGACTACTTGGGTTTTGTTTAATCATGTTTCGTAATCGAATTAGGCGATATTTGTAACTAAAATACCCTCCGCATAGTTTTGAGAGATGGTTGATTGATAACTTTTGTGTCTTTCAGATTTCTCCAAAATAACAACTTGAAGTCGAACACTCTCGAAGCACTACAGAAGCGAGGCATACACGTCGAGTAAGCAAATGGATCCGAGTTTTTCAAGTTTAGCCTCATCAACACTTATTTAACTATTGATGTTCATATATATATATATATTTATATTTTTTTTGTTCTCATGTTTCTTACTTGTGTTGTAGGTTGTAGAGTATGAAATCTTTGTGGCTGTCTCAAAGGATGGAAGGGAATATATAAAGCTTAAAGTGTAACTAAGGGGCTTTGTAATTATTATCTGAAAATCTGCAAGAATTGTTGCAGATAAGAATAATATTATCTTCATATTATCTCATGTAACTGATTGATTGATTGATTGGTAATATATTAAGAAATTTATAGTAAGCGTAAGATACAATATAGTTTCACTTTGTCAAGAGTGTTTAGGGAGAGGAGAGGAGAGGAGAGGAGAGGAGAGGAGTCTACCTCTTTGTTTTTATTTAGTATATTACAACCTCTCACCGATTATTTTTCAATTGCTTATCAATTTTTCTCTAATATTTTATCAAACTTCAAATTATTATTATTTTTAATCAAATTTCATTTAAAATAAATATCTTCTCATTTAGAAGTAATGATTAAAGTCAAAATGTTGTTTGGACGTAGTTTGTAAGAATATTTAAAATTATGATTTAGAATGTGGATTTATTTTGAATATTTAAAGTAATGATTACAATCAAAATTTCGTTTGGATATAATTATTTTAGAAGTATTTAGTAGATATTAATTTGAAATACTCTTCCGAAATCTCATAACAAACACTCCCTTAAACACAAATTTCAAAAATAGTTTTTCAACCTCTCTAACCTAAAACATCAAATCTCAAATAAATATTTTTATATTTTCAAATCACTCTATTTTCTTTTCTCTTCCTCCCCTCCTCGGCTCTCATTAACAACAAAAGCCAAGTACCCCTTCTCTTTTTAGATATATGTATGTATATATCTTAATTTTATTGATTAGAGTTTCTAAGGAATAAAACTTAGAAACTTTATATTTTCTCTCAAAAAAAAAAAAAAAATATATATATA
>JBBMEG010000001.1:436879-483842 GCA_037832605.1 Cyclanthera cordifolia | reverse complement strand
TATATAGTTTCCTTAACTTTTGTAACAAAAACAAAAAACTGGAAAATTTTGCTGTTTAAGTTATTTATAATCTTCAATCTTATTATGTTGAGCTCAAAAACATGAAACAAATAAAACATTTGGATATGAATCTAACCACCAAGTAGTAGGTTCACGAAGGAGAAACTACCTGAAACAAGAAATAGAAGATTTTAGAGTTTTATAACTTACAATGCAGAATTTTAAATACTAGTTTTTCTAGATTTCTTATTTTGATACTTTTAAGCTTAAATTTTGTCAGCCATAATTGCTAAATACTTTTTAAATGAGTTGGTTATGGCTTGTAATACCTCATTTGGATAGAATATTGATATAAAACTTTGAGTTTTCTTGACCAATTTTTGTGTTGTCTTTTTTTCAAATCTTGCTATAGATTTGATTGAAAAATCAATTCATTTGATTAGTTTGATCAAACTAATTCTGGAGTGAGTTGTCTTAGAATCTAAGAGTGTATTCACCATTCTAACTTAACTCTTGGTTGGAATCGAGTGTTGAGTTTCCATATTTGTGAGTTTTTACAAGAATTCTAGAAGGACGTCTAGTTTTGTAAAACCAAGCAACGTTGGAGCTTATCACATTTACTCAAAATATTTAATTTAAAATGGGTTTAAACTAGAAGGTAATTGCAATCGCATCCTATATCAAGCACTACTTCTTCAATTTAAAAAACCAAAATATCATTTTGATTCGAGTTTTGTTTTATTAAATTTGGTATTTATTGAAATTTTTTTGTTATTTTTCACTTAAAAAAGAGACTTGAATCGCTGTTCGAGTGGATACTAATGTATCATTAGTGTCAGCTGAGCTATGCTCGCTTTGAGATGATTATAATCGTCTTAATTATAAAACGAGGTACAAATTCGCATAATCTTTTTTTTAATTATTTTTTCTTTTTTTCAAATTCGCCTAATCTTTTCAAACATTAGTTGTATTTTTGTCCAATTTAACCACGTTTCTTAAAATGAATTCAAGGTTACATAAATATTATTATTTCATATAACTTTATCTAATATAGTGTAATGTTCAAGTTTTATTTACTGGTGCTTAAACAATGAAATAAAGATGAGCATAATTTGAAGTCAAAAAGTGTATCATATTACTTGATTTATAACTTTCACTAATCAAAAGGTACACTATATTATTCTCTTTAAAATTATCTCAAATATATATATATATATATTTATTTATTTATTTATTTATCTTTAAAATAAAAGGAACACATTGTTTGAAACAAAACAATCTCCAACTATAACTTTTTTTTTTTTATTTATTAACACTATTTAGAACATAAATATTTAAACTTTTAGCCCTAGATTATAAATTACTAGTCATTTTTCTCTAACTTTAATTTTAAACTTCGTTAGCTTATATTTAAAGCAGGAATATACATGACTGAGTTAATTAAGAATATTTTTTATTTTTATCAAAACAAGCATAGTTCAACTGACATTTTAATATAAAAAAAATAATAATAATAATAAAATAAAAAAAATAATATATATATATATATACACACACACGTACGTGTGTGTGGTTCCAGTCTCCCAATTCTTATGTATTCAAAAAGAATAAAGACAATTTGTTGACCAATCTAAAGGTTTGGGTTAAAATTCCAACTCAACTAATCTTTTGTATTTGAGCAACCCAACCAACACTTTCATTTCCTCGTTGAGTTGGAACCAATTGGTACTGTTTTTAATTCGAAAATGTATTTCTAATTTGTTTTCATTCATATACAAATCAATATAATAACTTTGACTAACCATTCAACTTAATTTTATTTATGATAAAATGTACATTCTAAACATTTAAACAACATTTTATAAAAATTTTGTGTGCAAACAATCTAAATATATAAATAAATAAATAAATAAATATATAAAATTACGTCATAAGTAAAAAAAATAGGTATATATTAATAATAAATTCGGATTAATTCCAATTATTTCAAATTAATTTTAAGTTAATTCAATAACCAATTCGATCAATAAAATTTTATTTATTTGAACTTAACTTAATCCAATTAAATTGATAACTCAAGGAGGTCAAATTGGATTGATGTTGAGTTATTTAATCAATGTTTATCCCAACCATTGTGATCTAACAAAAGACAATAAAAAGAAGAATAAAAACATTCGTTCTTGTTGGTGGTGCATATGAAAAAGAATAACACAATTAAAGATTATTTTTTTCCAACATTCATTAAAAAGTACAAGCTTCCACATCAATTTGTTCTTTGAAGTTATTATTATTATTATTATTATTATTATTTTATAAAGTAACAATATTTAAAAATATGCTGATTTGAACATTTATTTGTTGGTAGAAGTTATACATAATTAAATTATTTCATTATGGAAAAAATTGATGATGCAGCCATTTTAATTCAGTTCAACATCAACATTCCTAATTATAAATAATTAAGTAAAAGGGTAAAAAAATTGAAAAAGTGAAAAATAAAATGTTTAAATTTTTTTTTTTTTTTTAATCTAAAAAGAATCAAATTCTTTTCTTTCTTCAACCCCTGTTTTTTTTTTTTTTATTAGGTTTGTTTGCTTTATACAGATTCTGTTCTTCCTTGTCCATATGCTTTTACTTTCCTTCACAAACAACCACAAGTTTTCAACAAATCAAAACCCATCTCTCCCCCCACCTTCTTTTCCACTATTTAAAAAACTATTCAAATTCATCTTCCTCCATCTTCAACTTCAAACCCATTCTTCCCCTGTTTTGAAAACCAAAAAAAACAGAGCAACCCAATTTCAGAAATTTCAAGATCAATCTTCCTTCCAATCCAAAAATGCCGATCAACCCAAATCTTCTAGACCTACAATACAACGTCTCGAAGAAAAAATTCCTCCGAGAACCCTCCCGGCTATTCTCGTTCAAGGACCGACAGGGCTCGGGGATGCGGCGGGCGCTGCAGCCGAGCGAGGAGGAGATAAAGCAGATCTTCAACAAGTTCGACAGGAACAGAGATGGGAGGATATCGAAGCACGAATACAGGGAAATTCTGAAGGCGCTGGGGCGAGGGAACTCGATGGAAGAGGTGCAGAAGATATTCAGGGTGGTGGACGGGGACGGGGACGGGTACATAAACTTGAAGGAGTTCATGGAGGTTCACCGGAGCAGCGGGGGAGTTCAGGCGAGAGAGGTGGAGTTTGCTTTCAAGACGTTTGATTTGAATGGGGATAGGATGATTAGTGCAGAGGAAGTGATGAGAGTGTTGAAGGGATTGGGGGAGAAGTGTAGCATTGAGGATTGCCGGCGAATGGTGAGGGCGGTCGACAGCAACGGCGACGGCATGGTCGACATTGATGAGTTCATGAACATGATGACTCGCTCTGCAAAATAGTGTGTGAACCAACTTTGAACTTTTCACTTTGAGGGCTCTTTTCTTAAATGGAAGTGCTTAATGTAAATTTCAAGTGTTGTTTGTGTTACTAAAGAAAAAAAAAAGGTTGCCAATCAATGCCTAACAAAAAAAAAAAAAAAAAAAAAAAAAAAAAAGTCAATCGATGCCAAATTTTTTTTTTTTTTTTTAATATTCCCGACCATCTACTAGATAGTATGGACAAGTATTTCAAAATCAGTGGATAATAAGAAGAGTAGTTTATCTATCTTATAAATGTTAAGATATTTTTTCACTTTTCTTAGGTGTGATAAAAATCGTGAACAATTATCTTAAAATCAATTAATGATAAAAGAATTAGTTCATCTATTGTGCCTAAACTTGTTTAGACACACTTACCATTGTATCTTCTTGTTTTTTTTTTTTTTTTTTTTTTTATATGCTTATAGTTATGACTTATAAAAAATTGAAAAACTCTTTTTAATCTTTTGTTTTCATTTGGTTTACCACTTAGGACCAAGTTGAGCTCTTAAACATCTCTAAATATATTAAAGTATTAAATTCTCAACCAAAAGATCAAAATATTGGAAGCTTTTTTATATATGTGACTATTATGAATGTCGTTGTCTAAGCGTACAACATCTAGATGTCAAAAAAATTTATAAAAAGTTATCAATGGCTACCATGAATAAAACTCAATCATCTATTAGCTTTCTGGTACCCTCTTGACCAACTAGGCCATCACATCCACATGATGGTCAAATATTGGAATCCTCATCAAGTTGAACTAAAATCATTCCAAAATAAAATTCCTTTCTATAGTATTCATTTTAGATAATGATTTTGAAGCATAAATCTCATCACACAACCATTCAATTCCAAGAACAAGTGTGAGTTTTTATAGAACAAGACATCAATACTTTATAAACATAGCATGAAAATCACTTCGAGTAATTAAGAATATTAACAAACTATTATAAATGAGTTTTTACTAACTCCTCTTCACAAGACATTTAAACGAGCTACAGTAATCATTCAAAATAATCACTCATTTTCTAACCACTCAATAATATAATTTATTTTTAACATCTCATTTTTAATCATTAATTTCTAATCACTCATTGTTATTTCTAATCATTTCATTTCTAATCACAAATTTTTAACCACTCATTTCTAACTCCTCAAAAAAAAATCATTCATTTTTAACTATATCCAAACAAGTTATCGTCATTGCCTGCTAAAACAAGAGTTGTAACTTATATCAATGCAAGCTTTGTAGATATATGAGATGGATGAGAAATAAACTAATAAACTTTGCCAACTGACAAATACAAAGCATGTCTCTTTTAAAATGTTTAAGAACTTACCCCACTTAGAAGTTAGAACCAGTAACACAATTTAGATTCTCCAGAAGCTTGGCCTAGGTAGGGGTGTATTACTTCAGTTACATGGAGCGAAGTTTTAATTTTCCGGTTTCATAAAAAAAAAACTAACACAATTTAGGAATAATTCAAGGAATGCCACTGGATAATTTCTTTTTTCTAAAAGCTCACAAGTCATCATCTTTCAGGGAGAAGAAAAGCAATTTCCAATTCAGTGCAACAAGGAGCATCAGGAAAAGAAGTAAAATATCATATCATAAAACGAATGATTAAACATCGGGATAAGTAGACCCTACAATATAAATCAATGGCTAGCTCATTGGGAATCGATACCTTGTTCCTCTGTTGTTTCTGACATATTCATCGAGCTGCTATTGGAAGATAAACCCATCGGGTAGATGCGTAGCAATGTAGAATGACGGGTTTTTACCAGTAATCCCCACAAGAACATTTACCATCCTTAAAATGATGGAACCGTTTGTTGTCCCTCACAATTAACTCTCTCCCGACAATCCTCGACATGATTTTGATGGCGTTGTGACAATCACCACAGATACGTAAGTTTTTAATGATCCTAAGAGGTGTTCGTGCTGGAGTACTGATCAAACCATATGCAATTGCCAATCGTTCACTATGATACAGCAATGCCTGCTCTTTGGCCTCCTGATCGATATCGTGAAGAACGTACCTAGTGTCTGGAACATACCCCTGTTCTTTCATTGCCTTCAATGCCTTCAACTTTTCATCATCTTTGTACAGAGTTGGATTTCTGAACTCGCTAATCCTGTTCTTCCCATCAAGCATGCTAATTGCAGACCACTTTTTCGGAGGTGGCGTAGGTAGCTTGTTAGAGGAAACTTTTGTTGGGTCCAAACCAACAATTAGCTCCTCTGCATAGTCTTCAAGATCAACATCTCCATGAATTCTAGCATAGCTTTTCAACGTCTCCCATACCTCCACGGTTGGCTCCATGGGCAGTTTTTCTACATACTCGAAAGCTTCATTCAAATGTCCAGGTTCTCCAAGGACACCCAAAAGCCCCAAATAATGATCCACATCAGGGGTGATCTGATAATCATTCTTCATCGATTCGAAGTACATAAACCCTTCTTCCACAGCACTCGCACTAGCACAAGCAGACATTACAAAAAGGAAAGTTTGTGAATTGGGTTGGAATCCTAGCTTCTTGATATTCTCAAATAACTCCAGACCCTCATCACCCAATCCATTATCTGCATACCCTTTTATCATCAAATGCCAAGAATCTATGTTCCTATCAGACATATGGTCGAACACTCTCCGTGCATCACTCATGCTTCCACATTTCCCATACATCTCAAGCACTTTATTATTCAATTGAAGATCGCTTCTACAAGTCGACTGTAAAAAGTAATCATGAACTACCTTAGCATTTTCAAACGACTTCGACTTCCCACATAGTTCAAACAACGCTTGGAAACCATCAGCATCAGCTTTGACACCTTCTTTCAACAACTCAACAGCATTCTTAACCTTCCCCTCTGCACAAAAGCGCCGCAGTTCATCAATAGGAGACACAAGGGAATTCGCTGCTTGATTTTGTGCACCATGCCCTTGAGTCCCACCATGATTATTCAACTGATTAGAATTCTCAATTTGTGGATTCCGTTGCTCAGGCCTTACATATTGTGGGTATCCCTGGTTTTGATTGTTCCATTGATTCGGGCCTCTTTGTTGTTGCTGGTAATTGAAATTTTGAGCGTTTGGTTGCGGAGGATTTTGATACTGTGGATAGCCCTGATTCGGAGAATTCCACGAATTAGGGTTACCGGCTTGAGAATAGCCCTGACCCTGTCGAGAGAATCCAGGATTCGAGTCAGAGCTCTGGTTCTGACTACGATAATTCATTTGATTATTAGAGCTTCCCTGATGAACATAGTCGCGATTCTGAAACTCCGAGAAAGACTGGTTATTAAAGTTTCCACTCGAAGGATGAATCTGGCTCGGCGAGCCCCACTGGCCTTGAACATATCGAGGATCTGTCGTAGAACGTTGTTGCGGCGGAGGAGAGAAATTTGAGAAATCATTAGGAGTTGCCGATGTGCTTAGGGCTTTGATTAGAGTTTCCGTCTGGTTTCCGCAACAGAAAGTAAAAGTAGAAGGGAGAGAAGGCCGTACCTTGAAGAAGGAGGAGATAAGAAAGGGAGTTCGAGCACGCCGGACCGCCATGAGAGACACCATTTCTGATCGGAAAAGGCGTAAACCCTAATGAAAGTATCAGAGAAACCTCGGTTTACTGGTAAAAGCTTAAAACTAGACAAGTATCTTTCAGAAACTTACGTTGGGCTCAATGTGGGCCTAAACCAAGGCCCAAAATTGATTTAGGCCCAACATTTAAAGAAATGCGTTTGACAAATTGCTTTTAACACATGCATCGACAGACCCTTTACATTTAGAATGGATTGAAATTATTTGCAACAAACCACAATATTATTTTGATAATTATTAGCCATAATTTATAATTTTGGCTTTAAAGTAAGTTAGAACATAATTCTTACCGTCTAAAAATCTAGATTTTAATCATTATGGGTTGGAGAAATTAATAATTTAGCCTTATGCTTTAAAAGATTAGAATTTAGTTCTTATGGTTCGATAAAATCTAAAAAATTGTTTATGTCGCTTGTAATTTTTGGTGAATAAAACATGTTTATTTATGTTTTTAATGATAAGAGTATGAGATAAATAATTGATTCATTCATGCATAGAAGTTACATCTTGTACTTATTTTGTTGTAGTTCCCAAATAACATGTATTATTTTTTAGGTTTGATCGAGCGATAGAGACTAAATTCTAATTATTCTAATTATTCAAATTATAAGAATTAAATTCTATATTTCTCTATATTATTGGAATTGAAGTCTAAATTTTTAAAATGTAGGGACTAAACTTCAAATTTCCTGAAATTATAGAAACTAAAATTATAATTTGCAAAATTTGTATATAAGAGGTTATTTTGAGTTGTTGATGTCGATAAATGGTCAACTAATCAACGGTAAAGATTTGTTTTACCGAGGACGACAAGCCTACAAAATAAAAAAACTTTAGGCACACCGTGGTATGAGCCACAAGCTTTTAGGATGGTAATTTAGAGTACTTTAAGACTTAGAATAGCTTACAAGGATTGTCAGCGTCGTTCAACTTAGATTCGCTCGAGATGGAGCATGTTTTACCTTCTTATAGCAGCCGATTGCGTAACCATTGCGGCTCACTTAATGGTGACTCAATGGACATTCGTTAAAAATGTCTGCCGACTCGCCAACTTTGCAGGTCCTTACCTCCATAACCTTCATTGGCTGATCGAGGCCTCCCGACGTCCTTTGGTCGACCCCCAGGGACTTTTGGCCAAAAATATTTTAACCTATAACATGAGTTATTAAACACATATTATTTTGAATAGTTAAATAAATAATTATTTTAAATAATTAGCGAGAAGCTATGAAAACTCCTCACTTCAATTATCGTATAGTAATCCTAAATTAAAAAACAAATTACGAAAAACATCTTGAAATTGAAAGTTAAGAACTTCATTGTTACAAAACATTAAAAAAAAAATACATTGTATAATTTCCCAAAAATAGAATAGTAAACTGATTTTGGTTAAATGAAAGTTATGAGTCAAAGCTTTATAAGCATTTGAAACACTGTAATTGCAATGAATAATACTTAAATATTTATAACTAAATTTGATGTTGGGACCACTCCCTTAGGAAAGACCCTCCAAAAATATTCGTATGCCGCTGAATGGGGGCAAGCACACGGTATTCTTTAGTAAAAGGCGAAAGAATAGTTCGCTGTGCGCTTATCCCACGGCTCCGTGAATTGCAATGAAGTAGTTGAACTCATTTTATAGCTCTGGTAATCCACCGACGCTAACAATTATCGATGTGGGACAATAATGTTTTACAATTTCTAAACTTACGGTTTATTTTACTAGTAAGAATTTCTCTGCACTTTTTGTGGTTTGGTTTCATTAGTTAGGAAGTGTATGTTTCAACCTATTGTTATTAAAAAATGAGATTTTATAATAATTCTCTACTTTAAATCATTTAAAATAAATCACTCTATGCTAAATACTCAAAATAACTATATATTTTAATTATTCATTTTTAACAACACATTTGTAATCACTCATTTCTTAACCACTTAAAATAATTACTCGTTTCGACTAAAATTACTCTATAAAAAATATTATTCAAACGAATTATTAATTATAATTCATCTACAAATATTCACGTCCAATCGAGATATCGCTAAAATTCAAATTTGTAATTATTCGAAATAATGTTTCATTTATAATCACTTATAATTTCGCATTCAAACATCTTGTGGTATGAGTGGTTCAAATAACTTAGAACCAACAAGACTCGGCTTGATGAGTTGGGTCGAATTCTTGTTTTATTTGAGTTTTGAATGGATTTCAAATAAATGAAAATTGTTTGGGGTTGATTGGTTTTTTTTGTTGTTGATTTAAAATTATTTTGGGCTAATCTAGACTCATCCAAATTTATTTTTAATATATATATATATATTTATTTATTATTATTATTTTTTTTTACTTATAACCTAGTTATATATGAGTGTATTCATTTTATTTTATTATTATTTTTGGACTTTTTACACTTCAAAATTCTAAGCCTTTTATAATGTACATATGATAATATAAAATGTTATTTAATTATTAATGAAAGCTATTATGTTGATTCCTATAAAATCGAAAATAAATAACAAATATATGTTCAAATTAAAAACAAAAACACAACTTGATGAACCCAACCTGACCAAAACCTGAAAAATATAAGAGTTGAGTTAGCTTGTTATTTTATCAAATCCAAAGCATTGAGTTGGTCTAAAAAATATTCTTAGCCCAACTCAATCCATGTACACCCCTAAACGTAGCTCAACATTTATATATGATTTATAATTTAATGAATTCGAATAATGCATGCTTAACATCTTATTTTGTAGTATATTATGTTCGGTGGCAAGATCAACGACAATTTAACAATTTGTGAAATCTGCACAATTCGTGAGATGCGATAAATCAAGCATTATATTTGCGAGATCTTGAAGAAGCACACCTTCAATGCCCAAACCTTTAACTAATTGTGTCACTCCTTGGGATATAAAGAGTAAAATATCATTTTAATAACTAAACTTTCATTTTGTTCCATTTTGATCTTTAAATTATATAAAATTTAATTTTAGTCTCTAAACTTTGAGTTTAACTCTATTATGTTCCTTCAAAAGTCTAATTCTAATCCTAAGAAAAAACTGGTCCGTATAACAAATTTGAATTCAATATTAAACAAAATTAATTGGTTGATATTGAAATTTTTTAAATTTATAAAGAAAGATAATTTTTTTTTAATGAAAAAAAAAATCTAAAGGCTTTTTTACTTTTTGTTGAAAGTTTAGGGACGAACTTGAAAAGTTTAGAGACGGAAATAAAACATAATTCAAAATTCAGAGATTAAAATTGGACTTTAAAAGTTTAGAAATCAAAATAGAATAGAACTCAAAAGATATTTTACCTATTTTAAACCTTGTTATTTTGGACACTTGGAATTTCTTAGCATGATTTCCAGAAAATCAGACATCCAGGACTCAACAAAGGCAAAGAGATGTTGCTTCTGATCATAAAAAAGGTGTTTTTCATGAACATAGCCTGATGTTATGTTACAATTACAACAATCCAAGAGAGCTAAGACTGACAAAATATCCTGAAAGCTCCTTTTTTTGACCAAAATATCTTGGATGCTTCTAATAAACCATGTGGCAAAGCCAAACTTTGAGTTACATTTGCCCTGCAAGAAAAATGAACAAATTACCTGTGAATAAGAGAAATGAAAGGAAGACTTTCATACAAAAAAAGAAGAGAGAAATGAAATAGAAAGTTGATTAATCATAATCTTATAGTTTGAGCCACTCTTCAGACATCCATTACCGTGTTTGGGGGAAAGAAAAAGATAATGATTATGAGAGGAATGAGAATTACGAAGAAAATGAGAAAGGGAATGACTAGGAGAAGAATAATTATTTGTATTTGGTGCGAAGGGAATGATTATCGAGAGAATGATTAATTGTGTTTGAGTGAAGGGAATGATAATGAAAAAAAATAAAATAATAGTTATGATATGAGTGAAAAATAGTCATGAGGAGAATAAAAAGTTGTTGTGAGAAGAATAAAAAGTAATTAGGAGGAAAATAAATAGGTGATTTTGAGAAAACATGATTATGGAAGGAATGATTCTCGAATCATCCCCTTCTCATTCTCTCCCTTTATTAACGAAGTGTTTGCACCTCCAATAATAGATATTTGAGTTACAAACATCGATTACTCGGATAATCACTATTCGACCTATTCCCTTTTTTTCAAACAGACCGGTCTAATAACTATTATTGTACGACCCACTAATCTATCTTCCCTCAAACCCTCTCGTACTTGTAATAACATGTACCTTGGTTACGAACAATGATAAACTCTCTTGTACATATAATTACATGTACCTCGATTACAGGCAATGATAAACAATATTATCATTATCTACACTCCAAACATTGACAATAATAACTCATTACAACCCACCAACAATCATAACCAGCTCCCCACTCCAAATGCCCCTATAAAAATATGCGAGAATGTAATGAATCTCATGATACAGCAGTAATAAAAGATCAATATAAAAATATGAAACCTTTACTGGCTGATCTAGTAGTTCTTTTGCCACTATTTTCCAATAGGGAGGCAGTGAAGCTCTTGCCTTTATCTACAGAATTATTTGCTTTGATTTTATACCCTGAGGATCTAGTAGTTCTTTTGCCACTGTTTTCAAATGGGGAAACATCAGAACCCTTGACTTTATCTGCAGAACTATCTGCTCTGTTTTCCTGCCCTGATGATCTAGTAGTTCTTTTTCCACTGTTTTTCAATGAGGAAACATCAGAATTCTCGGCTTTATCTGCTTTATCTGCAGAATTATTTGCTTTGGTTTTATGCCCTGATAATTTATTTCTTTTACCACTTTTTTCCAATTGATTGTCATCAGAATCGTCATTGGTATTGTCTTTGTCTTCCAAATTGTATGCCCTGATGATATATACCTGCGAATTCAAGGTTGAGTCATTAGTAAAGATACTTATAAGGCAAATTTAAACCACAATTTTCAAGATTTTGGTGAGATTTCAATATTTTCAAGATCTCAACTTAAAAGCTGCGCTTGACAAATGAATAAGAAAATCACTAAAATGACGAGATTGAAGAATCTTTTATGTCGACCTATTTTAAACAATTCTAAGTCAATTCCACCACAAGGAAGAAAAAAGTGAGTTGCACTAGAGATATAGAATTGTTCAAGAAGCTGCTCAAACCGTCTTGAGCATCTCATCCTGCCTCGCAACATTACCAAAATGTACTTCCCCCCTCGTATTATATCATGTATGAACTCATTAATAAGAATAATATTTGATGTGAAATGCAATACAACAATAAACCTAAAATAAAGTGACCATAGACCCATAAAACTCGAATAAAATGAAAAGATGCTTGGCCAATGCAGAATCTATCGATTAGACAATGCATTTGTTTCCATGTAATTACCTTGAATTCAGTTGGCTTAGTTAAGTGAAACACCAAAGCATCCCCATCTACTAACTGGTGATCAATGGAAAACCCTCTCCAGCCACCACTAAGACCTGTTTTTTCGGCAAGGTATTTAGTTTCGAACTCATTAGCATCCTCGTCTACCAAAGTAATCATTTCATCCTTATGAGGAAGGTGTTGCTTGCAAAAATGATTAGGAAGACCCTGTAAGAAACTTCTTAAGACAACATCAGTGTACTGAGGGCCTAATCTACTATGTCAAATTATCAGCTTTAAGTAACAAATCAAAGCTCAGACATTCTGTAAAATGAACTCCTAATAGAAAACCATTTGATAAGAAATATCATGAACTGACCAGCCAAAATCCTCCGGTGACATGTGACTGAAGCATGGGCTTCACAAAACTTGGGTACTCAGATTCCAGGCTAGATTGAAGGTTTTGTGCTCTGTCAATAGCATAGTGTCGTTCTTCGTGTGAAGCATAAACCCGATTCAACAAATCTCTCCGTTGATACGTCCTATTAATTCAACAATTGTAGCTTATTAAGAGTTGAAAAACACAAAAAAAAGTTAACAGTCAAAGTAAAAGTAATTTGACACTTAATTTCCCTGCATACCTTCTAAGACCTGGAAGTGGTTCAATGGGCACCTGCAAAGGCCAATAAGATCTAAGCATAAAGCTACATTGTAATACCCCAAGAAAGAAAAACAACAACCCAGAATAGTTATCATCAAACTAATTCATTCAAATGCTGAAATTAGAAACTGGCCAATGAATAAACTACACTTTTCTTCAACGTAAAAGCTTAAATAAACGAATCATTTCAGCGAGAACAAACCAAATCACATCCAAAATGAACACCGCTCAAAGACTAAAGCATTCCTTCTCATGTTGAACATTTCCAGTAAAAAAATGGCATGGAATACAAAACAAAGAGCTAAAAAACTACCTCCTTATAGCTCGGAGGGGGCTTATCCGCACAACGGCTGGACCTTCTCACACTCAAGGACGATAAATCGAGTGGCAGGCGAGGACGCTTTAGCTGTTTCGTCTTCCAGAGTCCAAACACAAATATACAGAGAAATCAAGCTTCAAATCCATAATCATGGAGGAATAATTTGAATTAAGAAGCATTTTGAACAACATAAACCTACCGGAGAGGATTTAGGGCTGGAAGATTTCAAAGCATCAGCAAGCTTGTTGAGATTAAGCTCTTGCATCCTCTTCCTATTCTCCTCCAACCTCCGACGTCGACATTCCTCGTAACTGAGGTTCGATTCCACCATTTTTCTTTTCCTGAAGTCCAAACAGCAAAATAAATACCTCTTTCAACTCATGAATCGGAAAAGAGAGCAAGAAAATGAAGCTAAGAATCTGACCGTTGCGTTGTAGAACTCCCTCCCTGAACTGAAGCTTGTTTGCTTCGATTTTATGGCTATTGTGACAGATTTTCGAGCGCCAATAACTGAAAAGCTCTGAACTTCGATTTGAATTCAAACCACGCTCAGTTCTGTCTCGGACTAATAAGTGAATGAACAGAGGAAATGAAAAGTGGATTGGGCCTCCAATAATGGGCTCAAAATATTGTTAAGCCCATTTTCTTACTTTGGGCTTATTTTGAAAGCCCATGAACTTGAATGGATCGAAAATAGAAAGGTGTTCATGGTTGGCTTAAGCCTGATTATTTCTATTATTATTATTATTATTTTAATTTAATAAACATTTGTCTTAAGCCTTGAGCTAAAACACATGACCTTTTTACATAAAGTAAGAAATTTAAAGTATTTATATTAGTTGTAATACTGTATTATAAATATTTATTAATGTTTGTATACTGTATTATAAATATTCATTAACATCAATATTAAAAAAAAAAAAAGTAGTCGATAAAAATATTTATATTCGTAATCATTAATACGTTTTAATATTATATTATAAATACTTATTAATGTTAGACTGGAGATGAGTGTCATTCTTGACCGGTTGGAAGGCTAGGTGATTGAATTTATCTGTCAAGCTGTTAGAAAGAATGTCGGTGAAAGAAGGGCTTAAATCGATTTTAGAGGCTACGATTCCTTGGATGCCTCCAATTCTTGTGGAATCAGACTCCTCAACTGTTATTCAAGCCGTGAAATGGGGATTTTAAAGATTTGTTTGAGTTTGGTAGCATTATCGCGGATGCTAAAAATCTTGCGCTTTTCAACCCTTAGATTTGATCATTGTACTAAATATTGTAATAGGGCGGGTTACTATCTTGCAAAGCAACCCTCTTGTTTTTCTACCACTAAGAAAAGAAAGAAAGAAAGAAGGAAAGAGTAAGCTCTAGTGGCTTCTTGTCCAATCTAGTAACATGAGATTAGAGAGTGTATGTTTGAGGTCATAGGATGAGATGAGAATGAAGAGATCACTTCTAATCGTTTGACTCAATTTGATGATCAATAATCTGGAGCTCAGAGGATACGAACCTGTGACCTCATGGTCTTTCGGCGTTCACTAATGTCGTTGAATGATGATTTATTTTGAGTATTTAGAAGTAATGATTTCGATCAAAAGCTTATTTTGATGTAGTTTTTAGAAGTATTTACAATTAGTATTTATAATGAAAATTTATTTTGAGTAATTAGAGGTAATGGTTATAATTAAAAGCGTGTTTGAACGTAGTTTTTAAGAATATTTAAAATTACTATTTAAAATGAGAATTTATTTTGAGTATTTAAAAGTAATCCATACATCAAAAATATATTTGGAAATAGTTTTTTTTTAATGAATATTTAATAAATACTAGTAAAAAATCTCATAACAAACATCTCCTTGAAATTATACCAGTAATTTAATTACATATATTAGAAGTCAATAATTTGAATAATAAATACTTTGAAAATTTTATCTCCATTGTGAGAGAGAATTAATACATAAACAACATAATTTAGAAATTTAGCTAAAACACAACATCATAACAACTAATGATGTCAAATAACTATTACATATGTAATATGCCTCTCAAATTAGAGACTATAGAATATAAAGTCCATTTAAACATAGGATCTTGAGAATCTTATCGAACGAAAAAGGTGACGCTACAGCTGATGACAACAGAAAATTAACGAGTAAGATATCTACAAGAATTGATTTGCAGATTGATGAATGCATCTAATGCAAGCGCCAATAGGGCAAAAGCGAGCGCAAATTGAGTAGATGTAAGCGCCAATTAGATAAAAGCAAGTGCTAATTGGTATATGCAAGTGCTAACTTGGGTAGATGTACGTAACCGCTCCAATTGAAATTTTCAATTGAGAAATGCTAAGTACTATTTAGAAAATGCCGAGAAATGAGAACACAAATCAAGAATTGCAAGCTTTCATATAAATGCGGAAAAGAATACAGTAGAAACATAAATTACTCTGATAACATATTAAAATCAATAATTAGAAAAGTAAATACTCGACAAATTTATCTCTACTAAGATATTATTTATACACATAAAACTGAATTTAGAAACGTAACTAAAACAGAGGATCATAACCAATAATCTAAAAAAAAAAAAACAAAAATTGATAATAAATAACTAAAATATGTTTATATATAAAATTGAAGAACATGATTAGATTTTTTTTTTTTGAATATAAATATATATTATATAAAATTTGATTAAAAAATACTAGAACAACTCAAATTTAAATAACCTTTATCCATTGTATGGAAAGGATGTTTGTGACTTTGTTTTTAAAAAAAGTATGTTTGTTTTTTTCTATACAAATGAAACATTTGGTCAAAGATAAATGCTGGCTTTATTTATTATTATTTTTTTCTAATGGTCCCACTGATCAAAATTTTGATATTGGGTATCTAATGATGAAGCACTGGTTGGCAAAAGCTTAATTAAAGAGAAAAAAAAAATCTTAATTAAAGAGAATTTCTTTTAAATTAATTCAACTAATATAGTTTAACAATAATTTAATATGGAGTGATTTCATTGTATAGTGTTATTCCAGTTCAACACCAGCGTCACGAGTTCGATCCGTAAAATCGATATTAGCTCTCAATTTATCAACAAAAGCAAAACTCAAACCAAAATTTGTGTAATTTGATAATCATGAGTTTAACACAATTAATTTTTTTTTTATTTTAAATATTGTGGAATTAAAAGAATATAGTTTGACTTGATTAAAACATTTCAATGTGTGCATTTCTATATTTTTTAGGTAGATAATTGTAGGGGTATATATGGAATGAATATTTGACATTTAAGATGATAATTAGTGTCTCCATGTTTGGATCAATACATGTTTCTAAGCTTTCATTATTGCATTTAATACATTTTTAAACTTCAATTTTGTATTTAATAAGTTTATAAGCATTTTAATTTTGTTTCTAACAAATCATTGATTTTCTTACATGTTTTTTATGCAAAATTGATTTTCTTTCTATTAGACATTTTTTAAAAAATAAGTTAGTATATATTTATAAAAATTGATTGTAAAACGAACATATATAATATTCAATCGATAAAATTTATGATTTAATAATCAAGAATTTACAAGTTTGAGCCAATTTATTGGTTAAAAAACTCTCATATATATATATATATATAAAGAATATGATAGACGTTTTAAAAGCCAAAGTTTTATTAAAAACATTTTTAGAATTTAACTGAAAATTCTATGAAAAAAAAAAAAAAAATCTTATCTAAAAATTGTAGGCTCTGTTGGTTTCGTTTTTTGTTTTTGAAATTTAAACCTACAATTATTACTCGACACATAATTTTCCTGAGTTTGATGTCTACATCTTATTTGTGTTTTAAAAACAAAATTAAAAATTAAAAAATAGCTTCCAAATACTTGTTTTGATTTATGAAATTTGGTTATAATTCATTTACTTACTTAAAGATGAGACATATGTAGAGAATTGAAGTAAATATAAGCTTAAATTTAAAAAAAAAAAAAATCGAAAAACAAAATAGTTATCAAATCGGTAACTTATCTTGATTTTAGATTGGTGAGGATTCAAAGCTTGGAAAAAATGTTAAAAATGTGATGAACCAAATTTTGACCCTATATTTAAAGTGATTAATGATATTTAATAGAGATATAGGTTATATTTTTAATAGATTTAATTAATAGAGATATATAGGTAGGTAGTTTGGTGGAGTGTTAATTTTATGTTAGTTGAAAAAGTGTAAAAAAAGAAATGATATATTTTAGAAGTGAGAAACATATTGGAAAGAAGAAATCAACCTTCTTCATTAAGAAGCAATACTCTAATCCCTTAATTTTTTTTAAAAGCAACATTATGTCTCCTAATCACACACTATTTCCTTTTTATTTTTCATTTAATTTTGTTAAAATACAATTTAGATTTTTTTTTTTTTTTTTTGTCTACATCCTTCCAAATCTCTATTTTCTAATTTTCAATTTTCAATAAAATTAAAGATTGGTTTCAAATTAAAGTCTAAGCCAAGGTCCCTAGTCTCCGAGTCAGTCTGTGCTTTTTCAAAGAATCATGCACCCTGCGCATACGGCCTGGTAGGCCTTCCTTTTCTGTCGGAACTTCATGGGCCGCGTTGCACCGTTCCCCAATCAGATGTTTGGATGTGAGCTATACTCCGCGAGGAGCCGAACGTGCGAATACTCCACGAGTTTAAGATGGATACATGAAAAAAATCAAATACACATTTAAATAAGAGGAATCTTGAAGGAAGAACTCATAGTTAAAACATATTTAAAGTAATTGATTTGTACTATTTAAATTAATATGGTGCACATTTATTTTCGGAAGCTCAATCATAAGAATTCCACACTTAAGGTAGATTGTCTCACACTAGCACTTCCTCGTAATAACTCTACCAAAGGCGATCCTATTACTGGAATAGCTTCCGGTACACCTGTTACAACTTTGACTGTCGAATAACCAATTTGGTCCCAAGGTAAGGAATAACCAGTTACACCAAAAGATGCAGTCAATACAGTTAGAACCACACCTGTAACCCAAGTCAATTCACGAGATTTTTTACACCCACTAGTAAGATACACACAAAATACGTGCAAGATCATCATTAAGACCATTATACTTGACGATCATCTATGAACTGATCGAATTAACTAACTAAAGTTAACTTTCGTCATTATATATTGAACAAAAGCAAAAGCCTCAGGTTAAATAACTAATCTTCATTATTAAATGCCATAGATGTTAGAGCAAGAAAGAAAAGAAAAGAGATAAATAAATTAATAATTAACCTTACGTAAATAATTATGGAATATGTTTTGGTACGTCAATGTATATCATGTATGAAATAATTTGAAAGTTAAGAAATTAAAATAATAAATAAAAGAAACAATTATTTGGAAAAAGAAGCTGTGGCAGCAGATCCAAAGCAAAGGGCGTTGGGAAGACCCCCACGCCACTCCACGTGCGTACCCTCTTTCCTGCATCATTCCTCCCTATTTTATTATTATTATTATTATTTTGAATTTAAAGATTGAAATGATAATTATGAATTTTAAAGAAAAAATTATAAAATACCACATCACCAAAAAAAAAAAAAAAAAAAAAAAAACCGAAAAAAGAGTTTTATTTTTCCCCTTTTAAGTTTCTATCCATTTTTACCCTCTTAATTGGCGGTGAAATTCCCGATTAGATGGTGAATGTGAGAGTGAGTGAAAATAAAAAAAAAATTCACCGTGAGTTAAGTAGGGGTGGAGACGGTCGCCGTCTCGTTTTAATTTTTTTTTTCTATAAATATTTTCCTTATATAATTAAGTATCTAAATGAAACTAATAAGCATTATTTTAACTATTAAAAAATAAAAATAAAAATTACAATAAATTGATTTCATATTGAGAAAGTTTGAAAATTTTGAAAATAATAAAAAGAAAAAAAAAAGAAGAAAAATGGATCCCGACGTATAATCCCGTTCTCCGATAAAAATTAAAATCAGTAATGAAAATGGAGACGGTAAAGTCAACCTAGCCTCCCACTCTTTGAACATCTCTACTCGTGAACAGTGAAATCCATGATTGTTTTTCTTTAAGTGACATTCGTTCTGAGTTCAAATTCTTTAGTCCTATGATTTTAGACAAACAAATAATTGAATTACATAATATACAAATTCTTTTTTTAGTTTAGTTTGACTTTTAAAATGATTTTAGACAAACAAATAATTGAATTACATAATATACAAATTCGACGTGGCTTGAAAATGTTTAATTAACCTAAAAAAAGCAACAAATAAACTAAGAATGTTTCATAAGTGCCATAAGAAACTTTCTTGTTAGTAAAAAATTAGTGAGCTAAAATAATAACCTATTTGAAAACCTTCTTTAAATAAGAAAAGGAAAAGAAAGCAACAAACCATTAGCCAAAGGAAATAGTTGGAAACACTTTCAACAAACCAAGTAATTAAGAAATCTTCAAAAACTTGCAAAATGAAACTATCATATTCACATATTTATAAATTGATTTCTAACTGATCTACACGTAAATTAGATACTGGTCATTATTTCTTTCGTCTTAAATACAAATTATTTTAATTTTTTTTTCTCTAATTTATCCATATTTCTGATTCCTCTTTTCTCAAACACAAAATTAAATTAGGAGTAAGATATATAAACTTCTCATCCCAACCATGCACACCAAACACAGTTTTAATTTTACTTTCATCGCAACCCATCTTATCCAAACGCGTCCTAGGGTTATTATGGTTGGGAGAGGGTGCAATCATTGGGTTATAGGTTGCAATAAAATTAAAAATTTAATGACCATAGTAAAGAGAGAGAAATTGTGAAAGAAAAAAGTGAACAAGTGTGCTTTGGAAACTTGAGAAGATAAATGTGTCTTGTTAATTTGTTTATGATTTGACATGTGTAGCACCACAAACACAATTCAGCCAATTTTCATTTTATCCACCCTGTAAAGTAAGCTTTGCCTTGGTGAATTTAATGCACAAACCAAAACATATAGTTGATAAAATTTCAGCCTCTTAAATCTTATCTTATAAAAATAAAAATAAAAATCATACTACTTTTCCAACTAATCTAAGATGTCTGGAAAATTAGGGAATGTTGCAAAGTTTTATTTAGTAACCCCCCATGGCCATGTTTTAATGTATTAAACATTGCAAGCCATTTAATTTCTAATGACTCAAAGCCATCATATTTCTCTAAGAAGAAATATTATTCACTCTTTACAACTGTAAAAATACCTCCTCCCTCAATTTTAAGAAAAGTGAAAGTTGACTCACTATATTAATTAATATAAGGGTAAAAATATGATATTCTCTCTAATCCATTTCATATCAAAAGATTGGACAAGTTTGAGGCAAAAAGATGAGGGTTTGTTCTCTAAATGGGGAGTTAGTTCGTTGGTGTTTAAGGGCATTATGGGGTGTATCACTGAACTTCGATTGACTACCTTGGAAAATCTAGACGTGAGTGATTCAAAGGTTTCAAATGGAACAAAGTATCCCACATTAGTTAGAAGAGATCAGGAAGATCGATGATGACAACTATCTTCATTGATATGAGGTATTTTGGATAAAATCAAAGACATGAGAGTGTATGCCCAAAGTGGATAATATCATATCAATGTGAAGATTCGAATAGAGCTGTCATCCTTATCACGAGTGAGGTGGAGAAGGGGAAGAACGAGCGGGGCTTTATCAACTGCTTCGAAGTTGGTTTCTTGGTGGAAGGTTGAAGGCCACGAGAGAAATCGTTGAGAGGAAACGAATGGGCTACGAAAACTCCATCGATACTAAGAGGGAGGTTCATGCAAGGTCTGCTTGGAAGGAGTCAATGAAGAAGAAAGAGAGATCTAGAGGCAGGGGAAGTGGGTTGATGCCCTTCGATCGAGGTAAGAAGGGTCAAAGAGTTAAAGGAAGGAAGATGGTGTTGGGAAGTCGCTGCATGCACCATCTTTTTTTACGGAGTCTAAACTCTTGAAGTAAGACTTGAGAAGAAGGGTGAAACTTCCAATGAAGGACGTCCTAAGTTCAACAAGGCTTTTCATAGAAGAGTCAAACAAATAGAGTGTTGAGAGTCGGAGATGGAGACGGTTGGTCGGTTCAAAGACATTAGGACAAATGAGACGTATGCATGCTAGGGTTTACTTATCTTTTTAGACTATTGGTTGTTTTTTTGAGGGTTGGATTTCAAATTGGACTGTCGACTCGACTTTTCCCTTTGTTACTATTTTCTTTTGTAGGTGGTACGATGAGTTTTCGTCTTTTCTTACTTGCGTGTTTTGGGCAGTTTTTGCTCCATTAACTAGTTAATCACACTCGAGGTTGCAAGTATGTGGTCTCACTAAGGTGAAAAGAACCCTCTGAAGGGAGTGCATTAATAGAGAATATGATATTCGATGTGAACAATCAGTCGAAGGATAGAAATTGCGAGATAGTTGAGGAGAGGAGCTAAAAGCCTTTACTAGTTTAAGGATAGAATATCGATTCTTGTGGTTAATGAATTTGCTTGTTTAAAAAAAAGTTAGAGACAAAGAGAACAAAATGATTATAAGAGAAAAAAAAAATAGGAAGGAAAATAAACAAATGAGAAATTAATTAACGAATAATGATTGTCTATACATGTTTAGAGTACAAAAAAAAGTATAAAAAATATAGTGCAAACAATGATATTTTGAGAGTGTTTGAGCTAACAAATTAATTATGACCATGCCTACTGTTTTTTCTAATCTACAAAAAAATGTGTAAATTAATTCATAAGTAGGTAGCTCTGTAAGAAAAACAAAATATGTTCATGAGTGAAATGAGTATTGGTTAGGGAGGATCAATACCAACTAGGATTGTAATCTCAATAAAAAAAAAAAAAAAAAATTACCAAGTAGGAAAATGAATATGGTTTAAATAGAGAAAAGTAAGGATTAGGACATATAATGATTCTCATTAACACATGACTAAGTATGTTAAACATGACTCACTACAAGAAAATCAGTCTCCGGCGACGGAGTATCGACGACGGAGTATCAGCGACAGAGACAAACTCTGTGCATTTGACCACCAAATGCGACGACAGATTGTTAGACTTTAGCCAAATAGAGGATTAATGAATCAATATTTATGAGTCTGTTGATCACAACAATGTCGACATAATTGAAATGTTAAATGATATCAATCACGAGAGTACTGAAACAGAAGATGTCGTTGAAAATGACTAGACATTTGTGAAATTCATAATCCAAGAATTGGTGAAGAAAGCGAGCGAATAAGAAAAATGGATAATATAATGAAGGAATCATTCGAACAATTGTTTACTGGATGTACGAGATTATCTTCGTTACAATTTTTAGTCAAGATTATGTACTTAAGATCACTAACAAATGGAGTGAAAAATCATTCGCTGAGCTGTTGAAGTCTTGAACAATGCATTTTCTAAAGTTAATCCATGAATGAATAGGCCTCACTGTACTGTGTGAGCGATATCCAAGATTGGCGCTACTTGTGCAACAAGTGGGAGTCAGAGCAATGGAAGCAAAACACGAAAAGGAGTCAAGAGCAGCCTTGCCACACAACCACTGCAGGGCCTATATCGTTCGTATAAATTATCGAAGAGGTAGGAACCTATTCTTTTTTTCTATATACGTGTTTATAATTGACCATTTTTGAATTTTAAGAGTCGCTGCTAGACATGATCTAATTCGTCGTGTCGACGCATTTAATGCATTTCGTTACAAAGAAACAAATGGTGAATGGATTAACCACGAAGCGAGGGAGAGATATGAAGTTATGAAATTAATTATTAAATTAAAGTAATTTACAGGAGCGCCACTAACATACAATTTTTTTTTTACGTAAGAGAAGATGGATGCATTAAGGAAATCCTCGATTACATCAGGGACCCCACTAACACAGAAAGCAAGCAATATGTGAAACTGTGTTAGGGAGGCAAGTGGACAACATTCGAGGCACGACGTATTTGCCACCTGAGAAACGAGGAATAACTTCTTTCTCTTCAACTAGTATTGCATCTCAACGAGATCCTGAGACTGAGAGACTATTATTGGAGAACATGCAACTAAAAGAACAGGTCAAGGAGTTGAATGAAGGCTATATAGTCGAATTTGCTCTAGCCTTCGTCACATTTGCTTGCGACCCAAATGGGACGAAGATTTTTCTTCGTCGCAGTTGCCATCTACAGTGACAATACAATTCTCTGTCACTGGTGGAAGGCAAAGGCGACGGTTGCGACCTTCGTCGTCTTTGCCTTCTTCGCCGATACAGAATACTTCTGTCGCCGTCATGATCAAATCCGATGAAAGCAAGTCCTCATTTGCATTTGGATTTGCCGACGAAACAAATGCAATGAAATTGGCGACGAACTACTCTCTATCGCCGAAGCCAAATGCGACGAAGGTGGACCCCTTCAGCGACAGAATGGTTTGACGCCGAAGGGGTCTTTCCTTGTAGTGACTAAGAATGATTTGTCTCTCACCAATCTAATCTTCTTACCCTCAAACAATACCTGGCTAACACAAATCATTTAGAATCATAAAACCTTTGGGTCATTATGCAATACAAAAAAGAATAGTTATTTTTGGAAATTTTGATCCAGTTCAAAAGAGAATATGATGATATCATAATTCATCACCTATCTAACTAATCTTAAATGCAGCCAAATTCCACAAATGTGACACTATATCAAAGATGACAAGAGAAGTCCCAGTTACTGTTAGGAGTGAAAATTTGGTCTCAAAGAAAGGATTTTGTCTCACTTCAAGTAGAAGAAATTTCCACAAGGACAGAGAATTGTTTACCTTACTTCCATTTCTGTGTTGAATGGGTGAATCCAAATTAACTAGTTGAGAATAATAATGGTCCCCAGAAATTGCTTTCCTCTTGTTCTTGTTGTTCTTCTGGCTGTTCATCTTTTTAATTCCCCTTCCACACGCTAGGAGAATCATATCCTGTTAAGAAAGAATATTCCACAAACAGCTCTCAGATCTAAACAGCAAATCCATTCTGTAAAACACTGATCAGATAGAAATATATGCAAAAGGAGGAGATTACACGTTTCCGTTTGTTCTTACACAGAAAATAAGCATTCAAACAAAACAAACTTTTCTTACACAAAACGCAACCTCGAAAAAGTGACAAAACAATGAACTGGGATTATCATGGCCAACATTTGTCGCGAATTAATAAAAAGTGAGAATTACAGAAATCTGTGCTCAGTTATGGATGCAAATTTGACACAACACACAGATTTGAGTTCCTGAAAGAAAATAATAAAAGAAAGGCGGCGTTTACGGCGGCAACGGCGGCGGCGGTTTAATTTCCATCTATGGGTGTGTTTGTGCACTGCGTGTATACTAAAAAGATTTAGTTTCGGAACTTTCAACTGTACAAAAAGAAGAAACTAAACAGAGTTTTCCGAAAGGAAAAAGAGTTTGATGTTTATGGAAAATTATGTGAAAGAAATCCGAGAAATCCAGATCTCGGCATGAGTTTTAGCTTGAGATTAGCTTATGCTGGTTTTTCATGGCTTCAGACGAATCCATTGGTATCGCCCTTCCAACGGCACATCCATCACTATATCGAAGTTGTACCTGTACAAGACGAAACCAAAAAAAATTGTAAAATCGATTCAATAAGAAGAAGAAGAATTGAAAATTAGTTAGGTTTAGATTCTGCTAAAGTGCGCCGAATCGGAGATGGTTATCATGCGCATGGAGAAATTGTACTCACTTCCCTGAGAAGCGCTTCTGCTCGTACTTCTCGGCCTCGGCGAAGAAATCTTCGATCTCAGAAATTGGCGGAGTCTTCTTCGGATGATCAGTTGGCTTCTGTTTTTCAGTCGCCGGAGTGTCCATTTCGTCGGATTCTTCGTGGAGATTGCTCGTTGGAGTGCTCTCTCTGAGGAGATTCAAATTAAAACGAACATTAAAACAGAAACTGAACATTAAACAAACAGAAACTGAACATTAAACAGAGTGAGAAATCGAGAAGGAGAAGAAAGAAACGTTTTAGAATCCGTTTCGTAAGAGGATATTAAAGAAGATAGTAAAGTGCAATGAACCTTTGAATGCCGTTAACGCGAGTCGACTCTACGGTTTCGAAGCTCTTGGTCTGCTGCTATGGCGCGTTGAAGATAAATGTCAGTAAATACGATTGAAAATGCATATGAATTCAAAATCTGAGCGACATTAAAAAAAAATGGAGTTACCAATCGAATTGAATAATACAACGATCGGAAAGAACAAGTAAAAAACTGTTCATCACTGAAATTGAAGAGCGAATTCATCTAAATTCAGTTTCAACGGAAATTTCAGAATACGCGATTTATGAACCGGATAAATTTAATAGTACTTTTTCTTCCGCTCCTCCCTCCGCCATTTTCTTGAAAACAAAACAGAGAAACTCAAAATTGAATTCCAAATTCCAACAAACGAAATTGAAAAACAAGCACAAGCGAAGAATAGAGTACGCTCCTCAATCAAAAATTCGGAACTCACCTCCAGATCTTCGAATTTCTCGGCGGTGGCCTTCCGGCAGTCGTTACCAGAACCACAAGAAATTACCAGAAACTTATCGCCTGCAAAATTATCACATATATCACCTACAGCGACAATAGGAACGGAATTCCCTTTCTCCAAACGCGACAGAGGCATCGTTGCATTCTCCAACGGTAAACAACGGTCGCTGAGATCAGACCGAGACGTCGATGATCTCAACCTCTCCGGTGAACCGGAAATTCTCCTTCTCTTAGACATGCAACCAGCATTACTCACCGCCGTCATCACCGCAACTCGCTTACAATCGCCCATCGCCGTCTCCACCTCCAACTCGAACTCTGCTTTCATGGCCGCACCCACACCATTTCTGGAGAGAGAGAGAGAGAAAAAAAAAAAAATCTAACAAGAGAAGGTTTAAGAATGAAAGATCCGAGAGGAAGACGGGGAGCTGGTTACCGGCGACGGAGAGCCGGCGATTTTGTTTGAACGGTTAGGATTCGAAGCGCGATTTTTACTTTATTAGTTTATTGCTTCTAACGAAGTCGTTGCGAAGATTTTGGGCAGGCTTTTGGAAATACGAATCCCCCCTCCAACTTCTTCATAATCATAACAATTTCAACTAATTTTATTTATTTTAAAATATATATATATATATTTCTATTTGTTTTTTTTTTTTTTAATTTGAAAGAAAATGAAATGAACAACCGGAACCATCCCGCTCGAACATCAACACAGAAGCAACTACGGGGAGATTTTTCCTACTCAAAATCTTAACCTGATAACGGGCAACCTCAATTAACACAAATAACAAACAGATAAAGAGCCACAAGTCAAACTAGGGTTGACTAATAAATCGGCAACACGATAACAATCACGCCTACAAAAAAAGAACGAAACCTTTCTAAAACGAGGTATCGTACAATGCTAAGATATCTTTTGAAACACCATTAATGATAGTATTTCTATTTGTTTTTTTTAAGATAAAGTAAATAAATGTTAATTTTAGATCGTAAGATCAGAAGTAAGTAATAAAAGTCTGATGTATTTGTGTTATAGTTAGTCTTTTTTATATAATATGGCATCTAGGATTCAAATACCTATTTTAGAGTTAGCATATTTAATAAGCCAAATTTTGAAAAAAACAAAACAAAAAAAATAAATTTGTAATTAATTTCTAAAGAGTGAGTTTTTGATGGGTTAAGGGAAGCTAACATGTGATTAGAAAAGAAAATTGATTCTTGTGCAATTTTTTTCCAAATATGCAAAAAAGAGAGTGATTTCTAATATACAAATAATTAGGCTATTTTTTATGTATATTACAAATAAAATCAAAGAAATTGCATACAATTTTTTTTTTTTTTTTTTTACATTTATAACATTAAAAAAAATATGAATCCGTGTAAAATGATCTAAATACATTATTCGAATCAAGTAAATTAAGCTAATTGAAACATTGACAATTCTTTAATATTAAAAATAATATAGAAATATGTTATAGATGTGTTAGAATTAAAATTGTTGAGTTATCTAGAACAATTCCCTCAAAGTCATAAGCAAATAAAAAAAAAGTAAAGCGTTCGAATTTAATTACGATTTCAATGTCAGATGTTCGTTTTTCTAGTAAAAAATATATTTGATTTCATGTAAATAATCGATTACAAGTCAAATACCATAAGTAGCAAATAAGTGAACATATTTTTTTTTTTAAAATAAATCAATAAATTTTCTAATTGTTTGCCCTAAATATTTTAATTAGAATATGTTTGCTTAGAGAAAGGAGAATGAGGAGGGAGTTGCAAATGATTCTTGACTTATGAATGAATGAAACTCCATTAAAAAATTGAATTGATTCCTACATTTGTGGACCCCTACTCTTCTTTTTATTAATACTAAGTTTAAGCAAACAAAATAAATTGCAATATACATTTACTCTTTCAAAACTATATATTAATAAACCACTTTGTTATAATCACATTTAATTTAGAGGAATTCTAAATAATTAAAAAATAATAATAATAAATAACCAAATTCTTTTTTATCAATAAGAAATTGGTCCAAACAAGAGCAAAAATTCAATTGTTATATGCAAATATAGATAACTAATCCTATTTAAGGACTTCTAGAAAATGCAAAATTATTTCATTTTGTTCTTATTTATTTAATTTTTTTTTTTTTTTTAGGTTACAACGTTGGGGTGAGAAGACTCGAATCATAAATCGAGTGAACGTTAGTGCATTTCTAATGAATATGAATTATGCTAACTAAATAGATTGGTTTTAGTACATTAGAAAAATTCAAACAACAAACTTCTAAATCAAATATACATACAAATTAATTTTTGTTGAACATTTAAAAGTGTTAGGATGAGTTATTATGATTGATTCTAATAAAATTTTATTTAAGTAATTAAAAATTAATAATTATTTTGAGTGGTGCAATAACTCAGTAATTTTTAGATGAGATATAAATGTTCATATTCGTTATAACCTTCTAAATGTAAAGAATAATTATTCTCATTCTCCTTCCCCAAATACACTCTTAAGTTTTTTTTTTTTTTTTTTTTTTCAAATTATGATACTACTCAATCAATAAAAAAAATAAACGTTACACAATATAAAAGTCAACGTGATACCTAAATGACATATGGTTGCAGGTATATAAAAACATAAGATGGATGGAGTAATGTTACAACATCCATTTTGTTACTATTTAATCAATTATAGTTAAATTACAATTTAATCCTCTACGCCTAACCTCAATTACAAGGTGAATAAGCGAGTATAGCTAAGCTGGCATTAGTGTCATATTAGCATCCACTCGATCGGTGATTCAAGTTCCCTCTATTTAGAGTTTCTTGTCTCCCTCCCCCAATTGGTACTAAAAAAAAAACAAGGTTCATATAAATATTTTTAAGTTTATACGTCCTTACCCTTTATTAAATCTCACCACATTCAATCAATTAGGATATGTTTTGAGGTGACAGAATGAGATAAGAAGAGATATCTTCTCATTGTGCCGAGTTTTCATCTCATCAATCATCAATTTATTTTATTTTTTCAACATGGCCTTAAAAATTGAAATCAACCTTCAATTCTAAATAACAAATATGTCTCGTTTAAAGTATAATTAAGTCTCAATGACCAAAAGTGTTAGAACCAAACGTAAGATTTTCTTCCTTTTTTGGTAGAAGACCAAATGCAAATTGCATACATACCAAATGTGCAGTTTTACAAAAAAAAAAAAACAAAACAAAAAAAAGATTTGAATAAAGTTAAATTTAATTTTTATAATTTTAAAAATTATAACTTAGTTGTTATGGTTTGAAGAAAAAAAAATTAGTCGCTATGATTTAATTAAATCTAAAAAAATAGTTTATGTTCGTAATTGTTTGTGAATAAAATATGCAAAAACTGGTTACTTATGTCTTAATAATGAAAATATAAGATAATGAATTGATTAGATAGAAAAAAAATGCATCATTCATACATGAAAATAACATCTATGTATTTAGATTTGCCAGCAATTTACGAACTGAACTATTTTTAGGTTTTGTCAAAGCAAAGGAATTAAATTTTTTTTTTTTTTTTTTTCAAACCTAAATTCTAACTTTTTTTTTATAAATGATGAGGATTGAATTCTAAATTTTTAAAGCATAAGAACTAAATTCTAACTATCTTCAAATCAAAGGTACTAAAGATAAAAGAAAAAAAAAAAAAAAAAAATACTACAGCTCAAATTCCACCAAAATACAATAAAAGCAAGTCAGATTAACTTGAAAAACAAGAAAACTCCACCTATTAATGGAAATATTCATGAACATCATCAATAAGCCATTTAATTTTTGTTTGAGCTTTGATAACTTTAAAAGCTCAAATCAATGAACAGACAAATGAATTCAAATATGAAATGAATAGCATATATAAATAATAAATATGCTTCAGAACTAAAAGAAAAAAACTATAATATATTATCCTGTCGATATATATATATAAATATATATATATATATATTATCATTAAAAATGCTTCGTATATTAAATTGAAAGAGGGCGAAAAAACGGAGCAAGCAAAAACCTGATAAACAATAAGAGCAGTGAATGAAGAAGACGCAAAGAATTAAATAACCATAACCATTTCTTCTGCTAACACAGCATTTATGACTTACAAAACCTCCCTAACTATCAAATCCACATATTCCGTACAACACAGCAATCATTTTCAGCAGCTCAAATATTAATGTTTTTTTTTCTCCTCCTATTCAATTTTTCTGAAAGAATGCAATGTCATTTGTTCATGCCATAAAAGTATTTAGGAAATGAAATCAATAATGCTTGCTGGTTACCTTTCTTGTATCTTTGAAATCTGTTTTTATTTCTCTTCTCCTTGTTTATGGTAGTTTTAGAAGTGGGGTTGCGCTGCAATGCGAGCTCGGAGGCACTCCTTATAGGGCTTTCTTCACTTGGAAAAAGCTTGGACGTTCGGTGTGTGCAGCTTCGACGTCTTCGAGGGATGCGACAGAAACTACCACTCCTTTGTTTCTGACTGCCTCGAGTGCATCGGCGAAGTTCTTGAAGTCCTTCGTACTGTTGGGAGAGAGATGGATATAATAATGTGTCATGAGTATTGTAGGAAGAGTATTAGAATAAGTCAATGTAAATGAAGACAATATAAAGATTGCTCCTCCCAAGCAATTGAAATATCAAGTCTGACAGTTAACATTTATACATAGTAATTGCTATCACTAATTCTTTCTCTAACAATGCTCTCAAAACCCTATTTCTGGATTTCAAAAAAAAAAAAAAAAAAAAAACAAAAACCATCTTTCTGAATCTCTGATGATGCTAGTCTATGTACAAGCAATCCTTTACTTTAAATTTAGAAAGTTTCTATAGTATAAAAGATTTTGGTTCAATCAAGATTTTTCTGAAATTAAGTTTATTGTGGATGATATTCTTGCTCTGATCCCTTGTTTGGGGATGTCTCATTCTGTTTTGAGATCTTGTAATTTTGATGTTGATGCCTTGGCCAACTTGTGGCGTGATGAGTGTAGCTTTTGTTTGGAGCCCCCGGTTGGCTTGCCTAGCTTTTAGTTCTTTTGGAAGGGGGAATTTCCCCATTGTAGCAGACTCTGTTAGTTCTGCTTGGTTGTTGGAATGAATATGGTGGTTTTTTCAGAAAAAAAAAAGGATTTTGGTTCAAATCTTATTTTGGTCTACATTATTGTAATAAAACCCAGAAACAGTATGGAAAGATTAAATAAAATGAAAAAAAAAAAACATAAGATAATTCAGAAAACTTGGATAGGTCTCCCCTCTGAGCTGGGGGGGCCTTGCATATTATCACAATATTGCCTATGCTAACCTAATGGCCAATTTATCCCAACAACTAAGGGCCAATTCCTCTCCCACCAACTCTCTCACTTCCTAACATATTACCCCAATCCCTAATCCTATAATATCTTAATCCTAGCACATGACATATTACATCCAGCAACAAATAGTTGTCAATCAACTCATCAACTAAATAAACAAAAGACATGTTGCATCAAGTTTTAATTACATGATTATATGAATAATTATGGTAAAGACAGCAAAACTTTAGTTGATAAAAAATTTGAATGTTAAAACTATAACAAAACTTATCTGAAAGCTATAGGGCTAACATAAAATTTTGAAGCATCCAATTTTAATAACATTAGTTTATTAATTACAATAAACAACTCATCGTCACATTTGGGACTTCCAAGCCTAAACTAAAAAAAAAAAAAACTAAACGTCAAGTTCTGGTTTTTTTAATATATCTGAGAGTTTGGGCACACTCCTCGACTATTCTCACGGGTCAACCACACGACCCTACTACATTAGGTTATCAAGATAATGAAAATATCTTGAGACAACTACGAATCTTGATTATTCTCATGGAACAACCCCGAATCCCCAAAACAGTGCAGAGAGATCGCCTTACTAGGTCATTCGAAGCACTAAATATTTTTTAAGGTATTGAAATATCCAGAATCACTTATGTATTTTTTATATATTATTATTGATTAAAACTTCATTTCTTTCTATGGAATGAAGGTCAATAATTGAGTTTTAAGTATGTTTTATATATTATTCTTAGTTAAATAAACTTCATTCTTCCTATAAAGGTGTTTTGATTAATGAGATTAATTTGAATCTTAGGTGTGTTTTATACATTATTCTTGATTAAAACTTCTTTTCTTTCTATAAAGGTGTTTTGATTGTGTATGTGTGTTTTTATATATTGCGTCTTTAAAAAGCTCGTGCTTTATGGTGTGTCTTGCTCCTCGCCTAAGACTCCAAAGGGTCATTTGCCATGGTATTTTTAAAAGCCTGGGATGAATAGGATATTGACTATCATTTTTGACAAACAAGAGTTGTAGTCTTGCAGAAATATCTAACATGCAGCTTGGCTAATTTCATTGGCATTGAGAATTAAAAGAATTTCAAAACCAAAACCTTGCCAAACAGCAAACTCATTGGACTGAAGCGCAGGCAATTAGTTTTACAGAGGGCAGGGTTTGACAGCTTGCATGCTTAAATAAACATTAGCCAGTAGTCATTTTTTACCTGGTTGATAAAATCTCTTCTCTTCTCCTTTGCCTTTCTTCTTCTGTAACTCCCAATAAATGCCGCAACAAGCTGAAGAAAAAGGCACAGTACATATAATTTGAACAGAATGGTCACTTGATGGAGAGAGACAAAAGACCAGAGCAATACAGATGATGCATAGTAAAGTACAGACAGATTGTAGAGCGAGGAGAAATAGGAAGAGCGTCGTGTCACCATACCTACTGTAACCTTTAGCATCAGGAAGCTGGTATGAATCAACATCTCCAATGGTTCCGATTATGGCTTTTGCTAGAGTATCTCTGTCCAATTCCAATTCACGTAGAAAATCGACAGTTCCATCGTATACAGCAAGCGTCTTTAACAAATTTGGGTCACGATAAGATAAGAAGGAGAATACTCCTGCAAATACAATCCAAATGGGTAAGATTACTGTTAGTTGACTTAATTAAATTTGCCCCAACCTATCAGCGTAAGCTTTTGGATTGATTGATAGTTTAACATAATTCAACAATTACTTATTGGTATTTTATGGAAAAAAGATGGTAGTACAAGTACAACGTTGTACCTGAATGAGTATCAAAATCACAAAATCCTCCATAAGCACCTCCACTTACTCTTACACGATCCCAGAGCCATGCATTACTAATAAACTTCGAAATAACATATGCACTTCCATTGAGTTCATAGCCCGTTTCATAAATGTTAGCTGCTTTTCCAACGTAATTAACCTGGAGGAAGTAGCAATTAACAAATAGTTGAGAAATAAAACAGACAAAAGCTGATAACAGAGTGTTCTTACCTGAGTCGGTATCACAATGGCTTCATTATCTAAAGAAAGCCGGGCATTCCAAGTACTGCTCTTAATGATAGGTTTGTTAGGAAGCAAATCAAGAAACTTGCCAATGAACTTCTCCGATATCAAGAGATTTTTGCCATCAGCAGTAACGTTGACTAAGCAATTTTTCCTTGAAAGTAAGGATTGGCGGATTTCCTCAAGTGATGAAGAAATTTCAGCCCAGTTTTGATCAACTTTCTCTTCAAGAGTTTGCAGAAATTCCAGATAACTATATTCAATAAACAAAGCAAGAAAATGAGATTGACATCAATCTACTACCTTTCTGGAACATCTCAATTCAAAGCTCATTTAGCTTGAGGAGAAAATTTTAGGAATATTATTAGGATAAATAATAGAAATCTTATTCATATATTTGAATTACGTTAAATCACAAATCAAGCCAATCAATCTAAAAGCTTAAGCAGATGATTGAGGTCAATTTAATTATATCAACAAATCCTCCTCCTCCTCAATTGTGGGCTTAAGAATTTGAGAAATGTGCAAACCCATAGCCGAAGGCAGACCCAGTAACGACTTGGTAGACCTCCTACTCTGATACTTGAATTATGTTAAATCTTCAATCAACCCAAAATCTTATGTTGGTGGATTGAGGTAAATTTAATTATATAAATCAACCATTAAAAAAGTAGTTTATACTTCGTAGAAGTTAGAGGACAGTTTCAAGAAATACTTTATACTGTAGGAGTTCGAATGTAACTTCTTGGAGTGCTAAACCTGTAATCTACCTTAATATTAGCATCTTTTTCTGTTAAATTATATTTTGGTGTCCGGCTCGCATTTAAGAACTATTGGATGAATTGCTAGACCATATGTCGAATCCCAACGAGTGTTTGATTACTAAATAAATAGTCAAATGTCCACAGGGTGCATGCACGTCAGTTGTCAACAGTATAGCACCATCAAATAATACCATTCACCAAAATATAAGTACCCATGAAAATATTAAAAAATTCCAACCTGAGACCACCCATTTGTTCAGAGATCCACCCGGCACTGTTCAACTTAGCATCCATCCGAGCAGCAGCTATTCCATGACCACTACCTCTTAACCGATTCTGAAAGATGTCACATATAACTATTACTTTACACGTCACAATCGTGGGTATGGGATTTTTTTTTTTTTTTTTTTTTGCATCCGGGAAATCAAAGCTTTGTTGTACTATACCCAGAGTACCCACGTCCGTCCCTAAGCCAGATACCGGGAGACATCGAAAAATGGAGACACGGGAGGTATCTACAAATTAATGTCACAGATGGGTCTCAAACCTGGGATTTTGAGAGAGCACACCTTCAAAATCCAAGCCTTCAACCATTGTGCCACCCCTTGGGGATTAGTCATTTATTTATTTGACTTACCTCCATTCGTGATTTGCTCTGCAATACAAACTGTTTAAAACGTTGCTGATCTGTAAACTGTACTTCTTGAAGAATGCAGTTCATCTACAGCAGAAAGAGAAATAAACTCATTAAAAATCAATGGTAAAGATAAGTGGCTCAACTACAACGCAGTAAAAAACAGCAATTGTCGTAATGTGAACAGAGAAGGACAAATTTGTTAGTAAATGACATTTCACACTTGAATAGACCAAAAACATATGCAGTGCATATTTCTCTTTATTTTATATAAGAATCTCAAACAAGTTTTTAAGTTATACATACCAGGTCAAACAAGTCTTCAGCACATCCTGACATAGCCTTGCCTCTGACAATCATATGAGTACATGCCTTGTCATCACCACGTACAGACGATGTAAATGGATAAACTGATATTCCACCGGTTTTCCTACCAATTAACTGATTAAGTTGCACAAAAGTCAAGTCTTTCGTGCCCATCTCTAACAGTGATTGACTGTCAATCAACATTTGGAAGTCAGAAATATATACTTCATAAAATGGTAAAGGATAAATGAGATTCAGATAAAACCACTCCCAAATCCGCTATACTTAAATAATTGATATCATCTATAAGGCAAATGACTACCGAAAACATAAATGAGCTAGCTTAAAACATTTCTATACGATTTAACATTAACAGAACATAAGCTCGAAGACAAACTCCATTACCTGGGCTGTGGTCTTAGTTTCTTGGATACAATTACAATGTATCTAAATTGGAAGGGCTTTTATTCATATTCTTCTTCTATCCTTGCAACAGTTCTGCATTAGGTTCTTATTACTTTTCATTGCCTACAAAACCCTTCGTTAGGTCGGACTAGCTAACAAGATTTAATGTTCAAACCATGGGTGATTTCTTTATTCGACATTTCTGGCAAAATGCCCTAAAAGGCCTAAAGTATGTTTTTTTTGTAGGAAGCCTGAAGTATGTTTCTAGCCTTTGCCATTTTTCGTGCTAATAATACTACATTTCTAGCATTTGCCATTTGAATAGCCTGAAGTAATCTTACAAATTAATAGTTGCAATTTTGAGTGTAAACAATATTAAAAAATCGTCATAATTTTATTCATAAATCATAATAGACAAACCTATATAGGAATTCAGAGGAGAGGAAAACCCTAACGGCCTAACTAAGTCTAATGGGCCTAAACATAAAGTAAATATACAGGAAATACATAGCAATAGATAAATAAATCTAACATTGGGATGGTACCCAAGAACTCTTTTTAGCCACTGATCTTTTGCAAGATTCAAAATTAGAATTAAATAGAAACTTATTTTTCAATCTGAGTATAACTTAGTAGATAAGATACCGATTACCTTCCTAATAGTTGACCATTCGATCCTCCACCCAACAATCGTTGAAATTTAAAATATAAATAATAATAAAATTAAAAAGCTATGTACAATACAAACAAACTAATGAAGTTCCACAACTTACCAAAACAAAGGTACCCAAGGAAGAAGCTCCTGCTTCAGTGAACTCATATCAAAAACAACTTCAGAATAAAGAACATCATTTGTGAAGAGTTCATGTTGTAAAACGGTTACTCCATTGACATTTCCAACCTACAGGTAGATTAAGATATTAGAAACTAAACCATAATGCAGATTGTCCACTCAACTCAAATATGGATTAATGTGATTACCTCGTTTGGGACACGAATAGGTTCTTTAGGAATATCTTCAAGGCAGAGGCATGGAACACATTTTAAAGCTTCTGGTGGATCGGGTGTTTCTTGCTTCAGTCGTAATTCCTGAGTAGCACGTGCTAGTTCAGCAAGATCTTCTTCGGTCATGCTTTCTTTAACTTTCTGTAAGATTTCTTTTTCGACTGCTTCATCACGAGAAGTTTTCTCTGGATCGGGCTGTCAAAGGAACGCACGATGAAAACTAATAAAATCAAGTGTAACAAAATAGCGAATGAAATTTATAGGGAAAATATTGAGCATATTATACCTGCATCTCAATAGTTACACGATGAGGATTGTTCAGAATGAATTTCTCAATCAAAGGAGAAAAGACAGCTTTTGGTCCTTCCGCAGCTATTCTGGCTTTCAAGGCCTTCAGAGGCTCTTCGTATTTCAATGGTTCAAATGGATCCATATCATATATCCATTTACCCTGTTAATTAAATGTTAAAAAATTATTAGCCAACTAACGTCAAAATGAATTTGATGATTAAAATAGAAACTAAAGACGCTTGGCTTACGATGGATCGAAGCATAAGTGACAAGCCTCGAGGGAAAGATCCAGTGTTATTTTCCCGCAGGGAAAACTCAATGGTATTCATGGAAGCCTCTACTGCATCATTGTCAAAACCTTCCTCAGCTAATTTCTTAAAGGTATTTAGAATTAACTCTTCTACTTTTGGAATGTCATCGTCCGAAACACCCTTCAAGCCAATGCTAAACTGTGGTTGTAAAAGCTCATCTTCAATCCCACCACCAACAATGGCATCTCCTAGACCACTCTCGAGTAAGATTTTCCTTAGTGGAGAAGCAGGGGTTCCCAGCATAAGATGGTCCAAAAACCCAAGAGTAAGCTCAGTTTCCAAGTCCAAGGGCTTTTCAGATAGCAACCAATTAACGCAAACCATATGCTTTTTCTTCAAATCACCTTCATCACCAGAAGGATACTTCTCAACAATCCTAACTGGCTTTGAAAATAGCCTTTGTTGCTCAATCTTAGACTGGTTGGAAACTGGACTTGCATCAAACATATCCAAATACTCTGTGATAGAGGCAGAGAGGAGATACTAAACTAGTCAGTACTTGATAAAATTTAATATCAAATAACAAAAAAATGGATAAACTACAGGTCTGCTTTAATCTTAATTTCGATTAATAATTCCTATGGTTTGAAATGTCTTTTGAACTATGTTGCGCTATGATTACTCAGTACGGGGCCCAGAACCTAGTTGAAATAAGTAATTGGGTTTAATATTTTTGCATTCAGCTTTTATGTATTTTTGGTCATATGTTGTATTAGAGTTTTATGAGAGGTGCACTATAGGAACTCTTTTAAAACCCTTGTCCTCTTTTCCGAAATTTTATTCTTCGCAATCTACTAAATAAAACGGCTTCTCTCCTCTTTCCGTGAATGTAGATAACACGCTAATAGTAAACCGCGTAAATCAATGTATTTTTTGTCTTGTGTTGATTGTTGTTACGATTATTCATAATATCCCACTCTTCAAAAAAAAATTAGAATCAGTTTTACCCTATCGTTACCTTTTAATCGACAGTCTTGCCATTAATGTAGTAGTAAAATCTTTCAAACAAATTAATAGTGATTGCATTCCAAGAGGAGTTATAAAAATCAAACGAACATTGAAATACAATTTAAAAAAGCAATGATGGACAAGAAAAATTAATTGCCTTAAAAAGAAGTATAATTACTGTTTTCTGATACCTTTGAGAATGCGCAGACGTTCAACAGGATCATCATCTCCATAAAACCAGATCCTAGCATTTCCTGGGTGGTAAAACTTACGGTGAAATTCCTGCAAGCATGCAGAATTAAGATAACACAAAAAGAGAGCAAGTAACGTAAAAGATAAACCACATAGTAAGTGAAAGAATTATGAAAGGAATTCAACTAATCAGATAAATTTATCCTTGAGTTTTAGCTCTATAAAGTTAATTAAACAAATACGATAAAATAAAAAGTACACTAAATAGTTAGTTCACGCAGCATGATCGTGAGGGACTAACACAATCTAGCCCAAACGAAAAACAAAAAGATTAACAACCCTGGAGCTGGAAATCCTCACAGTCGCCCTTGCTCATGTAGCTTTATGAATGGTATACAGTTAGATTAAACTTCTTAATAATAGCAACACAAAGTTATGTTTACACGATGTTAGTGAATCACGTAAATCGTTGTATTTCGTCTCACGATTTGTTTATTTTCTTGGTTGTTTCCATTTCTTATAACATCTCCTTTAATTAAAATCTACAGATAATTGAGAGGATTACTAATTACTGAAGGCATCAACTAGCATAACATGACCATTCTGCATTTTTCTCTTACAGTAAATTTCTTTTTTAGGAGAAACATTTTCATTGATGATCAAATTTAGGGAAAGTAAGACCCCTAAAGGGCAATTACAAAAGACCACTCTAATTAATAAGAAGAGTAGAGAAGCTCTAAGCCAAAAAGATAGGGCTCCTTTTGAGCCAAGATACACAGCTTTCTCCCTCAAAGATACAAAAAAAGATAATTCCTTGTCTTGGAAGAACCTCCTATTACATTTATTCCATAAAGAACACAAGAAAGCACGAACCATGTGTTCCCATAAAACCTCGGCTCTGTTCCTAAAGGAATGCCCCTCTAGGAAATAAAAGATCGGTTGCGTAGGAATACGGGGAATAGCTGCAGACCAGTTGAAGATGCAGCAAAATTCTTTGAGATTCATACTATATATCATTCTAATATAAAATCTTAGTTTTCTCATCAAGCTATATGTGCTTTTTGTGCATACATACATAAACGCACGGGGGAGGAGAAGACAAAAGAAAACCTTAAGGGCATGTTTGGCTACGGCAGGAAGGAAAAAGGAGGAAGGGAAGGCAAGGGAAAGGAAGGGATAAATGAAGAAACGTAAGTATAAATTAGTGGTTGATGTGATGGAAATTGGTGGGCCAAACAATAGGAAGAAATTTTTTCTCTTCCCTTCCCACCACACCAAACATGCCCTAAGAGATTAAAAAATAACCAACTTTCAACAAGTGACATGCACACGAAAAAAACTGAGCAGCGTTCTTATGAGCTACCTTATCACACTTAACATATCCAGATTTCTTTTTTTCGAATTTTCAAAATGAAAATTCACAAATCAATTCCGATAGAGTATGCTACGAATATAACCTTGAATTCCTCAAATGTAAGCTTGGGAATAACTCGTGGGTCACCTCCACTATCAACTCCATATGTATTGTCCGGAAAGAGAGCCTGCAAAACTGTCATCAATAAACAACCAGCGACATTTGCAACAAGATATTAATTAAAAACGGTATGAGGCAAAGCCTCAATTTTAACTAAAAAGGCACAAGTCTCGAGGCTAAAGTTATAGTGTTGTCTCAAGCCGTTAGGCGTAAGCCTCAATAGCCTTTTAAGACATTTATAATATGACAAAAAAAAGAAATAAATAATTAAAGCCTTCTAATCGCAAAAAGACATGAACAACATGAGCAAAGCATCCATGATCTAGAAGGGGAAAAGAATAACAGAGTGAGATAAACAGCAAAATGGTTCTTGCCTGCTGAGTAACTCTTCCTAAGATATTGTCAGGTTGGGAGTATACTCCTTTCATTTCATTGAACACCACTCCTGGCACAGAGGAAAGCTTAGTGAAGAATAAATAATCTAGCACTTTCTCTCATGCCAGCTGAGAGAATACTGCAAATGATGACTCAAGTATATGCTTCTGGCAATTACCTTTATATGATATATCTTCTGATGGATCGTTTAGTTCATAATGCCAACCCTCCTGTTGAAACGTCTTAAAGTCCTCCACACATTTAGGAAAGAAGACCGCATCCAAGTACACATCAACAAGATTATAAAAATCCTGAAGATAAAAACAAAGTCATTTTCTAGAACTAAACAGTTGTCCCATCTCAACCACAACAATCTTATTTAAGGACTAGGCCTATCGATATTACTTACCTTTGAATTTGTCGAAGCAACTGGATAGCATGTCCTATCAGGATATGTAAATGCATTTAAGAATGTATGTAAGCTTCCTTTCAATAATTCAACAAATGGCTCCTTCACTGGGTACTTCCTTGATCCACACAATACACTGTGTTCTAAAATGTGTGGAATTCCAGTAGAATCATTCCTAAGAAAGAGAATTATAAGTTAGAGCCGGTTAAAAGGGAACTAAGAATGAAAATAAGTATTTTCATATAGCTCATATTTAGCCTTTTTTTTTATCAGTTGGTGTTTCCATATAGTTACCAGCAACAGAAAGAAATCAAACAGGAAAGTCAATATGCAAATTATACTTACGGTGGTGTACGAAATACAATGCCAAAGACCTTATTCTCATCGTCATTCGTCACTGACATCACCTCCGCACCAGTCTTCTTGTGTCTAAAAAGCACAGCTTTTGATTTGCACTCACCAATAAATTCCCCAGAGACCTTCTCGAATCCAAGCTTCTCGGCAACCTCGTCAGACACTTCTGCAAACTCTATACTCAAATAAACAAAAAACAATAAGCCAATACCCACTTATCAAAATCAAACATAGATTCTAATCTCGAAAACTAGAAGAAAAAAGAAAGAGCACCCAAAGAAACACAGAAAGATTTCCTGCATGGATTACAAAAACAAAACAGAAATGAAACTTAGAAGCCAAGTGCAATAGTTAGAAATTCGTTCCACAAATTGGATAAGATATGTAGTTCAAAACCAAACAGAAATGAAACTCAAACATAGACTCTAATATTGAAAACTACAATAAAGAAAGGCATCCACAGAAACACAATCAGATTTCCAGCAAGTAATCAAACAGAAAATTAGAACCCAAGTGCAACAATTCGAAAATGCTCGTTACACGAATTGGATATGACATGGGACTCTACTCTTGTAAACTATAAAAACGAAAGAGCACCCAAAGAAACACAAACAGATTTCCAGCAAGTAATCAAACAAAAAACAAGAACCCAAATGCAATAATTCGAAATTAGTCGTTTCACGAATGAAGTAAGACATATAATTCAAAAACAAAACAAAATGAAACTCAAACATGTACTCTAATATAAAAAATCATAAAAAAGAAAGAGCACCCAAAAAAAACACACACAATTCCAGCAAGCAATCAAACAGAAAACAAGAACCCAAGTGCAAATATTCTCAAACAGTACAGAAATGAAACTAGAACCTGAAGGTGATTGCGCAGGGGAAGAAGCAACGGCACGCGGAGCCAGAGACGAGAACTGTGTACCGAAGTGAAACGAACCGGAAGGCGAAGAAACCGGCAGTAATCTCCATTGACGACGGGGCAGTGACCGTCGACTGAAGCTGGGATTCAGACGGTGCAGCTTCCTCGAAACAAACGATGAACACGGAGACAATGCAGAGCGAGAAAAGCTGTGAGATGAACGGAAGAAGATTCTATTGCAAACCAGCGATGAACAGGTGAGAGAACGGAGAAGAACAGATTTCTCCATTGGCAGAAATTGATGAAGATTCCAGAAAGTGAAACGGAAGAAGAAGATGGGGTTTAATGGGGCGAGGATGATGAGAGGTTTACGAGGTGAGAAAATTTGTGGTTAATTTCCATCAGAGAATTAGGTTCATAATTGGGCTTTCAAATGGGAAGATATTGCGAATAGACTAAGAACTCACGTAATTGACTACCCATAGTTCATCTAATTAGGAGAACTTCTTAGCCATTCGATGTTTTTTTTTTTTTTTTTTAATTAAAACATTCAGATGGGGACTCGAACCACATATCGAGTTAATGCTAGTGCGTAATGTCAGTTGAGCTATATTCGTTTTGGCAGCTATTCAATGTTCATGTGTGTACTTATTGTTTACTCAATGTTTATTTGTTTCGGGTTATAAGCAAGCTAGTATAAATAAGTTTGTATTGAACTCTTTTTTAATTAAGATTATTTAAACGAGCTATGACAATTACTCGTTTTTAATCATTCTTTTTAAAACATTTACAATAATCATAGTTATTGTTTACACTCATTCTATTAAAAATCATCATTTAAACCAGCTATCAACCGCAACGGCTCAACTAATGACAGCATCCAAACAAATTATTAAAAATCTCAAATTTTTAATCACTTAAAATAATTGCTCATTCATAATCATTCTACAATTTAACATACAAACACCTCGTAAGGGATGTTTGTCTTTCGTTATTAAGGAGCTATTACAAATGAGTACTGACAACTCACATCCAAATAGGCTTCAAAATAACCTTTCATTTCTAATTACTAAAAACAATCACTGATTTTTTAATCATTAAATTTATAATTATCATTCATTTATAGTAACTAATTTATAACTTCTCAAGTTATTATCCGTCATCTCTCTTTAAAAATCATATTTTAAACAAGTTATTAACAACAATTTTTCAGCAAATAACAATATTCAAACGAGTCATTAATAAAACTCAAATTTCTAATCAACATCTCATTTGTAATTACTCAAAATAATCTCTTTACAATTTCACGCATTTGTAATGTATATCTCTCACTTTTATTTTGAAAGTGGTTAAACATGGGCATAAAAATTTAAACCCAACTCAATTGATTAAAGATAATTTTGACTATAAAAATTAGAAGCTTGTATTTCACTCACATATATCGTCTTTCTCTTTAGTTCAACTAAATGAACATAGTTGTCATCATTCACATATATCGAATGGGACGACCTAATTGTTCACTTTGTAGATATACTCATTTGTTTTTTGTTTCACCCAAAATGTCTCGTATCAATGAAAATAGTTGTCATCACTTATATATCTATAATCCTTCCCTCCTATAACCAATGGGATACTTCGTTTGCATCCCAAAAACAAAAAGAAATGAAACCTTAAAAAAAAATGCTACCGTAAATGTCATATACATCCAACATGTTGGTAGTTGACATTTATTGTTTTCTACAACATTTGGCTTATGAATTCTAATTACGGTATTATTTTCAGGATCGAATATGTGATAATGATGTTGAACTGCATTAATACCAAACAATGAAATCCCTAGCCACCAACCCTTTCGATTTAATTAAATAAGTTTGGGTTTATTTTTTTTAGTCGGATTGATTTTTGAATCGACAAAAAATTAATTTGGATTTATTGAGGGGTTGAATTTACCATAGTTATTTTATTGTTGTCTATTATAATTACAACACATTTTAAAATTTTTTATTTTATAGTATATTTTTTACTTTTTTTTTTTCAGTTTTGTCCTTTTGTTCAAAGTAACCAATTCATCAAAAAGCAAGAATATCCTCACCTCCACTGCAAGGCAAGCATTGCTCAGTTAGAACTAGTGATTGCATTAGTATCTACTCAATTAGTGGTTTGAGTCCTTTGTATTAACTTTTATGTAGATTCTTGTTTTTAGAGGCGATTTTCTCTAGTTTTTGTTGCTGGAAAGATGACCAATAACAACGGAGAAGAAAATCTTCATTTTTTCAAAAACATTGAAACACATTTATTTCTTTTCAGTTCTACGAGGTTAAAGATCTCCATTGAAAAATCAAGATATGATATGTGCTCGAAGAGATGAGAGTTTTTCAATGAGATAAGACACTCTTCTTTTTCCATCGCTGGGCGGCACAAGCTGCCGCTAACATCACCAAGGTCCAGACACTAATTTTGATTGAAGACTATCAATGAATTGATTGATGGCTATCAACTGAGTTAATGATTGAAAACTATCAATTGAAAAACTGACTGAAACTATCATTAAACTGAGTTGAAGACTATAAGCAAATTAATAGAATTGAGAGTGATATACTAAAGACAATATGATATAAATGATATTGATAGACGTAGGGCCTTTTTAGTATTTTTATCTATCCGATACTACTTTTTTGTTATACATGTAATTACTTTAAAAATGTACTATTCGTGGTATTTATTTGATTTTCTTTTTGCTATACATAAAAAATCCATTATTTATTTGTGATTGTTTTTTTTTTTGTAAAAGGTTTTTGTGTATATTTCTTTCTTTTTTTTTTTTTTATATTGAATTTTTGTTTAATTGATTGGTTTTGTAACTTAAAGCATTATCAACAGCAACTAGTGATACATTAGCGCATTCACTCGATCAATGATTCGAGTTCTCGTACTGCCCTATATATTTTTGTTGTCTGCCTCCCCAACTTGTACTCAACAAAAAATACTTAACACATCGTCTCTCATTTTTCATTCATATTCATTCGTTTGTATTAAGTTACATTCAACATCTAGTAGGCACTAAACTTTGATAATTTATGAATGCATTCAATTCTCCAACATTAAAATATAATAACAAGTATCTCTCCCTTCCGTATAAAGCCTATCTATACATTATATGAACTTTATATTGTTGTTGCTAACACTTCGTAGAAGGGTGTGTATGTGATGTTTTTTTAATATTTTTATATGAACATATTTTTATAATATAATTTGTATTTTATTTCAACATAGTTTATCATTTTCTCTTTTATAATTATTCTACTTTTCTAGATATACATTTATAAATAATTAAATAATGTTAAAATTTTATAATTTTTAACTATATTTAATTATGTATTATTAATAAATTGAATTATCATTGTTTATTTATCGATTGTTCATTTAGTTTCATCTAGTCACCATACCTTCGAAAGTCTAATAATGCATGTAAATTAATATTTATAATAAGTTTGAAAGTAATTTTTATATAATTAATATAAAAAAAATTAATCAATTATAATTACAATAGACGTCTCATATAAATTGAAAACAAAAAATGATTGACTTTAATTATTAAAAATATAAATGTAAAAATTTATTTTAATACAAGGATAAAATTCACAATGTCTATGTATATAGATGATAAAATACTTACGTTAGATATTTATTTTAGTGAAGAACTTAATAAAATTATTAATTAAATATCTAACATTTAATAATGCACGTTGACGTAGGTGGGCAATTTTTTTTTCATTTAGGCATGTAATGAGGACTTGTACTAAGATTTACAAATTAGAGGTCGGTTTAAGTAATTAGAAATGTTTGATGATTTTAAGTGGACAGAAATACATGATTAAAAATAAATGATTATTATGTTTTGATTATAAATAAATGATTATTTTAAGGGATTATAATAACTCATTTGGATGTAGTTGTGTTGAAGAGCAGTTATAAAGCTCATTTGGGGTAGAGTATGAAATTGGTTTGAAATTTTGATGTTGACTGACTTCGTTTCGAAATTGAATAGAGCATAAATTCTACTAAAAATTAAATATTTTCTTGTCAGTTAAGAAAATCGTACTTTTGACCAAATTTTAAAATTTAATCGATTGACGAGAATTAGTTCAAAAAAAATCAAAATTATGATATAAATTCATATGTTTCTGACTAAATTGATGCTTCAAAGAGTCAAAGTTTAAAGCATAAAAGGAAAGCTTATGCTTCGACTCAAACTTATTTAAATTTTTTTCGAGATTCATCCACACATGTTCGTGAATAAATCCCTAAAAGGGGATATTTGTAACCACTCGAGTTTTCCTTCTTTTGAATTTCAATATTAGTTTTGTAATTTGTTGGCTTATCGGGACGTCCGAGAATCTTTTTGGAAATGGTCATTTTTAGCCTTTTGGGCATTTTGATAATTTGCTTTTTTGTCATCATATATAAAGCCAAGAGAGACAATAATCATTTTGTCTCTCTCGTTTTCAGCGTCGGCCACTAAAACTCTATGCTTTTCGACATACCTGACGTGTCATCATTGGCTACAGAAAACGGCGCCGACATCATCACTTCCCATCATTTGCACGCTGACAGTCGCCGACCACCGTGTGAGTTTTCGTGCAGCCGCTAGTGATCGTGTATCCGAGAGAGCCACGTCACACGTCTCTATTCGCCTTCAGCTCGTCAGAACGTGCGGCCAATCAGCGCGCGCGTTCACCAGCACTTCTGACAGCCGCCACCGACACCTTTGACGCCTCCAGCTCATGTTCCGCTCTACTTTTCCCGAGACTGTGTAGGCGAATCTGAAGCTGGGAATCTCTGCCTTCGAGCCTGCTTGTCTCCCGAACTTGTCACCGCCTCATCCGAATCTGATTTTCGCCCAATCAACGCACGCCACGTCGATTCGAGCCAGCAGCCGTTGACCCATGCGCGTGTAACTCATTCGCCATCGTACGCCGGTCACTGGAATTTTTTTATAGTGTTTTTTGGGTAATTTCGACGCTCTGAGTTTGATTTTGATAGTTTTAGGTGCTAGTTTTGACTCGTTGACCCTGTTTTGGCCAGTTGAAATTGGGGAAATCTTTAGGACTCTTAGTTCGAGCATTATAATGATAAATTAGCAGTTTTTGGCCAAGGTAAGATAATCTTATCCTTAGCTTTGAGGTCTTGTGGATAAATATAAGCATGTGAATAATGATTTCGGTGGAAATATACTAGTTGGTTGAGTTGATAGTCCTGTTTGTTGTGTGACGTTTATTGAGCGTTACTTTATACTATATATATATATATATATATATATATATATATATATATATGTATATAGTTTA
>JBBMEG010000001.1:410497-436779 GCA_037832605.1 Cyclanthera cordifolia | reverse complement strand
TATGGTTTACAATAAACTGACATGTTTTCATGAATCACTTGTTGAATTGTTAACTGTATTAATAAGAATATGTGTATCTGTCTTATATATGCATCCATGAAATTCACAAATAAGCAACGTATTGAAGACCCGAGGGTGGCATTGCCCTGCAATGGTAGCCATCACTACTTTTTCTATTGAAGACTGCAAGCTGCAAGGCCTATTTAGGCTTGAGTATTGCCATTCTCATTGAACATGCTATATATATATATATATACACACACACACATATACATTAATACTTGTACTAATCCTGGTTAGGGATCCTTATTGGTTTAATAGCTCACCTTGTTCTCTGTGGGCTTCCACAGGTACACACATGCTCTACCAGGATGGCTGATCGGAGGCTGTGAAGATCACGAGCTCGTGTTCTTATGTTTGGTAATTATTTTCCTTCCTCCGCATATGTTTTATCCTGATTTATTCTTAGAGACATGTTCTGGTTATATGCTGTCTTCACTGGTGTTCCCTTGATTTTATAACTAGATACCCGACTTGCACGTTTTACGAACTATTACAGTTTTACTTAATAACTAAGGTATTTACTTGCCATGTCTTAGTTTTAAAGAACGTTTTTAATCACATTTAGGGTATATGCCTAGATGAGACCCTAGTATGGGTCGAACCTTTACAATATTTGTTGAATAGAAATTTCGATGAATTATAAATGGCCACATCATTGTTAGAATAATGATGAAATGAATATTGTTTTTTTCATTTATGGAAAAATTATAAATTAATAGATTCCTTAAATTAAATCATATACAGACTAAAATATGTCATGTGTCATTTGATAAGCGTGATCAAATGTATAAAGCGATTAAATTTGGTTAAATAATAATTTGGGACAATGCCCAATCTTTATATAAAAGTACGAGCCATAAAATCTCAATACATGAAGATAAATGTCTCAAAACTCATCCATAAAGATTGGTCGCACGATGATTTCATTTTTTTAGTGTTAATCCAATTCAAAACTATCGATAAACCTGAAGAAGTTTGGATTCAAAGTCTCCTTAATAAATAGTTCCTCGTTCATTTGATAGGTTGACAAATTTTTTAGAGATAAATACTTAAAAGTTTTCACGAAGTCCATAAGCCTTACATGCACCTAGAAAATTAAAAGTTACAAAAAAAAATATCAATACAGAGTCTGCAGTTCATCCAATAAATTAAATATTTATAGAATTCTATAATTAATATATGAATGGTAGAATTTATTATATACAACAAATTTTATATGTTTAAATTTATTTTATTTTATTTTTAATGTTATCAAACGTGAAGGCTAAATAGATCCAACCCCAAAAGTCCAATTACCAGATATATAAAGGGTTATTTATTTATTTATTTATTTATTTTTGCGATAATAACAAACCTGAATTAAATAAAACCCACGATATTTAAAACTAATTTGAACAAAAGGTAGGCATCAAATTAATACATTAATATTATTTTCTGATTTGACTTTAATAATCTATATAAATTAGGTATGTTAGTGGACATCATGATATAAAGGGTAAACATTATCACATATTTTTATTACACAAATTTTTTTTTTTTTAGTATTAAAAATTTGAATCGAATTTTATATCTTTTATTACGTTAAAATATCAATTGAGTTAGACTTATTTTAGTATTGTATATACTATCTATAAACTATTATATTTGTAATAAATACACTCTTATATATTCAACGTGATTAATTATTTTTTCGTTCAAGTTTAATTTTTTTTATTATTGATTTAAAGTTACAATATTTGGGTAGGAAACTCGAATTATAGATCGAACATATGTTAATGGATTTCTAATGCCGGATAATCTAGATGTCACAATCTAACTTTGTTGTCGTTGCAAAGTAATCGTGAGTCACATGCTCTATCCCGACGAGTAAGTCAGCCAAACGAAAATCACACAGCGGATGGTACGGGTGTAACCTCTACCACGGGTCTCGTGAAAAGGTTTTTGAAAGAGATAAGAAGATTTTGAAATACATTTTGTCTGTGAAAGTTATGTGATAATATGCAATAAGGGACACAACAACTAGTTTGCATTAATCATATAATATCTTAGTAGAAGGGAAGCTTCAAAATCATACCCTATAGTAGATTTTGGACGAGAATTGATTTGGCAGACTTGAACGTCAAAATGGCGAAGAGTCATACGACTCCAAAACATAAAGAAAATTACAATAACATGAAAAGTAAATTCTATACTAGAAAAACATGATAAAAAATAGTTTAGAGGTTCGACCATGTGCAACACTAACTGGACAAACAAGACCGACTTGCTTTGGATAAAGTTGGTAAAGTATTAGTTTTAAATAAAATTAAGTGTGGCGTATAAAAGATAAAATTGTGATTTATAAAAATATAATTTTCAAATTTGAAAAAAATTAATGGATAAAAGTTTAAGGTTGTAATAAAACATCTAAAATCAGCAATGATTGTGTTTATAAAAATGACGTGTAATTTTAATTTTTTTTAAAGTAAATTACAAATTAGAATATAATTTTATAATTTTATAATTTTAAAAGAAATAGAATTTAGTTATCAATCAACAAAATTAGAATATAATCTTAAAAATTAGAATTTAGATAAAACCTAAAATACAATCATTGATCATATTTGCATAAATTAAATGCATGAATTTTCATAAATTATGTGATTTATTTTATTCCATCCATCACCAACTCATAATTTTAACAATTACACACAAATACAATTTTTGATATATTTCAAAAAAAAATAAATATTAAACACTATTATTATTTTAAAAAAAAAATTTATAGCCAGAAATCTATTTATTTTCTCTAAAATTATAAGAATTAAATTTTAATTTTTGAAAAAATAAAATAAATTATTCTTCAAAAAGTATAGAGATTACGTTTACAAGAGAGGTTTGTTTCATAGTGTTATGAAGTTATTAAAAATGAATTTTTATAACTACTTTGTAATAATTTCACCAAACGAATTATTATTATAATATCTTCATAACCATTGAAAATAACTTTTCATTTTTAATCACTAAAAAAATATCACTCAATTATTCATCCAAACTTTATCATAATTGCTCAAGAATTGTCAAAACGATCATAACTCAGCGGACACTGGTAATATATTAATATCTATTCGATTGGTAGTTCGAACTTTTCTAATACCCTAAAGAGGTGTTTATTTGTAAAATTATGGAATGTTTATTTTGAGTGTTTAGAAATGAAGAGTTATTTTGAATGATTAGAGAGAAGAAATTGTAATAATAGTTCGCTTGTATAAAGTTTATAAAGAGTAATTATAAAATCTGTTTATAAAATCTCTCTAAACACTCAAAACAAACATCCTCTAATTTATTGATAAATTTTAGAAGAAAAAAAAAAAAAAAGAGAGAGGGAGAGAGAAGCAAAAAAGACAGGCGTTTTAGATGTAAAAGAAGGCGAAGAACAAGGCAGTCGCAAATCCAAAATCAAAAAGGCGAACTTGCAACGGTCGTGGCTCAAAATCATTTCACTCTTCACGAGAAAACCTCAAACCCCATTAATTTTTCTCTTTCTTCGCTGTCCTGTTTTCGTTGTTGCCACCACCCCCTTCTTTTTCTCTCTCAATTTCATCTCAATTTTCTCCTTTTTCTGTTACCTTGACTGAGGCAAAGCAAAGAGAGCCGATGGGAGAGAAAATTCCCAGAAAGAAATTAAAGCAAAAGCGAGAAAATCAACAAGCCACCACTCGAAGAACAAGATTCTGAAATCTCTCCCCCCGATTTCTAAATGCCCTTTTCCTCCTTTTCCCTTTTTTTACCCTTTTAACAATGGCGGACGATCCATCTCCCTTGACTAAGGTATTTCAATCAACACTCATTAACAACCCTTTTAAGCTTCTTTATCTTGTTGTATCTTTCTTGGGTTGTTAGCCCCTTTTAGTTTTTTTTGATTGTTTATGTAATCTTTATCATGGGAAAATGTCTGTGATCTGCGTGTTCATTAAGCTAACACTTCTATTCCTCTAATTTCGTGTTTGGTTTTGTCTTTATATTCGTGCACATCAAACTGATTCCAACTGGGATTTCCCCTTGTTTTTGCGATCGATGTTTGTATTTCTAGAATTAATTAGTTTATATATTGTTATTTTTTATGGTCTAGCTTGTTGATGCTCAGTCATAGGATCTTTTTTAACTGGATGACCATTAGGTCAAGGGTTCGAGTCTCCGCTCTGTAACCTCAAAAAAAATAAAAACATTTGAAGTCTGGGAGCCGAATCCGTTTGGCTTTCATATCTGATTCTAGGCTGTAGCTTGTTCATAGTAGCAAGAAATCCCCATGGTTTATGTGGTGTACCTGCTGCTATTGAATATTGCAACCCGTTTTTAAGGTCTAGCATGTGAATGTTCTATCCTAGGATCATTTTGAGTAATTCCATGTACACCCTATTGGCTAGGAAGGTTGATTTTTGTTCTTATCTTTTATTTGTGAAGTCTTGGAGCTGAATGTGTTTGGGTTCAATCTCTGATTAACTTATAGGGTGTAGCTTTTTGCATAAAGTAATTTTCATAATGGCAGGAGACTTTTATTTTAAAGGTTCCCAAGAAATCCCCATTGATGCTAAGGATGGCTGTGTTAGTCTTTGCCATGATCTGTGGTGTATTTATATGCTTAGTTTGTCTGAAGCAAATTAGCACGAGAGCGAAGGTTGGAGTTTTGAAAGTTCAGGTTATTGACATGCCATGTTCAAAGCCTGAGATTGATCCATCGGATGTTCCATTTTCACACTTTCCGAAACCTACAACATTCAGTAGGTAAAAGAAATATTCATTTTGTAGTTTGACTTAAAATTGAAACTGATTAGATTGATAAGTTCTTGATATGTTGCACGTTTTCAGGGCCGAATGCGCTTGCCACCCAGTTCGATTTTTTGCCATATTGTCAATGCAGAGATCAGGCAGTGGTTGGTTTGAGACATTATTAAATAATCATACTAACATCAGTTCCAATGGTGAGATATTTTCAGTTAAAGTCAGGAGAAGTAATATTTCAACCATTGTTGAAACATTGGACAGAGTTTACAATCTGGACTGGGTTAGTAGTGCTTCGAAAAATGAGTGCACCGCCGCTGTTGGCCTTAAGTGGATGCTTAATCAGGTTAGAACTTTTTTTTAATTCTTTTAATTTTATTTTAACATTGTACTGCCAAGTTAATTTTGAGTTGGATACTCAAGGATTTCATACCACTTGTGTTTTATGATGCTTGCATCATAATTCGTTGTGATACATTATATATCTACGTATCTATTTCGCTGAAATAGTAACCCATTTTGGCTGCTTCCTATCAGATTTATATGATGCATTGTGATAGGAGTTGGCCTCTGGTGTATTTGCATGAAAAACTGAATCCATATACTTTTTTGCTAACTTGTAAATGTTGTAGGTCATGACAGTGGGGTAGATGGATGTTCTCACATGTCACATTCTTTCTTTCATTTTTGATCTTTTAGAGAATTTCGTTCTGTCATTTTTATTTGTTATATGCGGATCGTGATTTTGTATATGCATGCACCTTTTTTTGGAGACTTTATTTCTTAATCTTCTTAAATCAAGAATAGAACACTGTTACCTCATTCTGATTGGCATGCGCAACTACTACTTTTTTGCATTTCTGTTGTAAGAGACTAAAAGCTTCACTGTTTAGCTAAAATGTTTTTGGTGCATTTTCAGATTGGTTGATGCTCTTAGTTACTGGATTTGATGTTTTTCTCGTAAATGTTTTGTTGTTGACGTTTCTACAAAACTACAACACCGTTCAAGCTTTTCAATGTACCTGGATTTTGGAGTAATGTTTTCGAAAAAAAAAAATTCATCATTTAGGAACATTTCCTCATTTTAACAAGCTGTTACATTTTGTGTGCTTGTTTTTTTTTTTTCTTGATCATTTGTTACAAGTAATCTTGCCCTTTCGTAGTTTGTAATGATCTTTCTTTTTTGGTCCTAAGTAATCTTATTTGAATCAGATTTGTTCTATAAGTTGTACTGATGTTTTCTTGAGCACTTTTAGGACCAAAAAAAGGAGGTTGATGGATTTTTTTAGTAAATCAGATATGTTTTTCGTTTTTATTTTTTTAGTAGATCAGATATGTTTTTCGTTTTTCTTGGTTAAGAGCATGAGGACTAAGCAGTTTTCAAGTGGAAGTTTAGGGATCAGAAGATTGTGTTTTGGTGCATTTTAGATTTTGAGTTATTTTCTCCATGTAATCTTCAATTACGTTTTTTGCTTATGGGATTAGGATTTTAGTTGGGGAAATGGTTTTTTTGGGGTTTTAGAGGGAGAGGAAAGAGGGACAGGATGTGGGAGAGTGGGATGAGAGAAAGAGAAAGAGGAGAAGAGAGAAGGGAGGTTGAGAGCGGGGCTGCTACGGGAGGAGCTTGAGGGAGATAAACGGAGAAAGAAGTTTGCAACTAAAATAAAAATCATTATAAAATACCATTTAAAGATTTAATAAAAGGAAAATATTCATCCAATTAAATATTGTCTCTAACCATTGCCTAAACTTTTCTCTTTTCTCAACGAAGCATCTACTATCACAACCACCCTCTACAATCCTATTTTGACTCCTAACAAGACACTTTTGCCTATAGATCCTCTTTCTATTGAGTTTGTGATAAGAACCGAACTAAACCAATCTGGATTGAAATATAAAACAAATAGAAAATACAAAATAAACCAAGTTTCAATAGGTCTTGGAACCTCCCATCTCTAGATAACAATTCTCTAAGAGCCCTCAAGTTTTCACTCAATATTTGAATACCTTTCTCACTCACCTCACCCTCTATTTATAATAGAAAACCCTAACTAATTCTCTGACTAATTTCTCTTATACCCCTATATTATTCCTAATTCATATCAACCCTATCATATTTATACTAAATGACTTCTCAAGTTACAATTTGATAGACTTATTGACAAATTGGCTATGACAGACATCTTTGTACTAGCTTGAGGGAGAGTGTTGGATTATTTGATTATATATTCTTCCTTAAATGGATTATTTCATATGTAATTTTTTTTATTGTAAAATATTTCTTGTTCAAAGAATAAGGTTTCTTCAATTTAAAGGAGGGGTTATTGTAAGGCTATAATTTATCGATTAATATAGTACACTTATTTATGTTTCTCTAAAATCGACATGGTATAAGAGCATGAGGTCCTAAGTTCAAGTCCCTTCCAAGTCGTTTTCCTCCCCAATTAAAATGAAATTCCACTTGTAGGGAATTCCTCAAATTTCTAAGCCTACAAGTTAGGGTGAGTGTTGGTTGATATGAAATAAAAAAAATACATACATATATATGTGTGTGTGTGGTGTCCAAGGCACCACCTAAGGGGGCAAGATGCAGCCTAGGATGCATCCAAATATTTCTCTAAATTAAATTACTTCAAGCCATTAACTTAAACTTTTAGGTTGATTGGTGATTTAACAAAATTCAACCCTTACAATGGTGTTCCTTGTCATCCAATTTCTTTTAGGTCGATTGGGGATTTAACATAATTCAACCCTTACAAAGTTGTTCCTTGTCACAATCCCGTTTCTTTATTGATATTTATGTCTGTTTTTTGGGTTTCGACACCGCATACAAGGAGTTGTTTGATGTTGTAGTATCTTATTTCTCATGGTTTCTGTTTCCCCAATAGCTGGCTCATGAATTAATTTGTATCAAGGCATCTTTCTTGTTCTCTCCATGCATTCTTCTTTTAAGGACTTGTTAGGCTCCTGAATGTAGTCCTCTTTTATTTTTTGATATCAGTGAGTGTATGAGACAACTTAAGTATACCTATACCTCGACTATTCTCATAGGATATACTTATTTGACCAACATTTGGATGTTAATGAAATCCATAGGAAATAATTCTTAGGTAGGCGACCATCATGAATTGCACCTATCACCATCATCTGGACTACTAGGCCCGAGGATGTTGCCATTTTTCTCTACTTTTTATGTTTTCCATTTCCGTTCTTGTTTTGGCAGGCATGCTCTTTTTATCTTTTTTTCATATTATCAATGAAAATGGAATTTTGTTTCCTAAAAACAAAAAACTGAAAATAATTTGGTTGCAACTTGTATAATTCATTGCAGGGGTTGATGAAACACCATGCAGAAATCGTAGAGTACTTCAACCGTCGTGGGGTTTCTGCTATTTTCCTATTCCGAAGAAACCTTTTGCGCAGAATGATCTCGGTACTTGCAAATTCTTACGATCGAGATGCTAAGCTGTTGAACGGAACCCACAAGTCTCATGTGCATTCACATCATGAGGTTTTTGCTCTTTTATCTCAAGCAATAACTGTATTTTTCTTTAATCAGTTTGTATAAATTTCCAATCTCTCTCTATATAGGTAGATCTCAGCTTGTTATAGAATTGTTTCAGGCTGACATACTTGCAAAATACAAGCCTGTAATAAATGCTACTCTGTTGATACCCAATTTGAAACAAGTAGAAGACACAACAGCCAAAGCATTGGAGTACTTCAAGAGCACCCGACATATCGTGTTGTATTATGAAGATGTCGTTAGGAACCGCACGGTAAGACACAACTCAAATCCCGAACCGAGTTCCTGTTTGGTCTTCTGTTCTTGGAGCAGCCATTTTCTTACCGAATTCTTGCGTGGTTGCAGAAACTAAGAGATCTTCAAGACTTCCTTAAGGTTCCACAAATGGAGTTGAAGAGTCGTCAGGTGAAAATACACCGAGGTCCATTGTCGAATCAGATCGAGAATTGGGAAGATGTCCAGAAGGCAGTTCGAGGAAGCCGATATGAGAACTTCTTACACGCCGACTACCGGAAGTAAGGATGGCAAGCTGAGAAAGCTAGCTGTACATAGGCATCAAACTACAGGAGGGGAGGAATAGAGCCATTCTTCCTGTTGCAATTTTGGCTTTGGTATAATACAATTTGTTTTATTATTAGAGCTTTATTCTGTGTCTTGATTTTAGTTATATTCAGTTCATTCTTTCAAAATCTTCTATTTTTGCATTCTAACATTTTTGATACGTCGTACCGTATGGGTGATAATCAAGAGGTTACAAATTCAAACTATCGTTTTCCAATTGTCGAATTCAAAAAAACCCCTCAATTCATGAAAGATGTTGCACAATTATTTTCCTTTATGAAATTTAAGCTCTTAATTCTTTTATTTTTTTTCCTTTTTCCCCTTGTTTTGGGGGATGGTCAAACTTATTTTTTCCTTCTCTCTAACTTCACTCTCTCTAAAACTCTATCAACCCAAATCCCTAAAAATCAATTCCCCTCTCATTTCGACAATGGTACGAAAAATCTTCGACGTCTTGTAAGATAGTTCGGTATCCATCCTCTCTCCTTAATTTATTGTTGAGAGTGAATTGATCATTTCATTTCCTTCTACAACTCTCCTCTTAATGTGCTTCCCTTCCTTTTCTTTTTTTTCATTTCCTTTACGTAAAGATAGAAAATGAAAGGCTAGAAGCGGCGAGACAGTTAAGGTGCAAAGCTGCTCGACCGAAAGGATAGTAAGCTACGAGACCCTAAGGTTGAAATATCAAGACCGTAAGGTGTAGAAGGTGCGGAGCTGCTCGACCAAAGGGAGAAGGACCTCGACCGATAGGGAGAGAGAGAAAATATGGGGAGAGGGGATAAAATATGGGGAGTGAATTGATCATAGTCAATCATGGATAATACATAGAGCTTAGATTTAGCTAATCTTAGTGCATTTCCATTGCTTGAATGTTTTCGGTGAGCATCATTGACGAGCTATGTGGTATCGAGGACCTTCCTAGAGCTCGTTGAACTTTGGATCTTCTGTGCTATTTTCGTAGCTTCTATTGACCTAGGCGTTCGATTCAAGGGTTGGTGGTGTAGTGTTTCTTGGTGAGAATCCTTTATTCTTGAACCTATAGATCGACGATGAAAGTGCACCTGTTTGCAACACCTAAGAATTTTTTATTGATTGGGTCGGTCTATTGTCGAATTTGATCACTCCAACAAATCGGCTTGCTTGCATAGACCGATCCAGATCGGTCTGTTTTATTTCGGGTATTACAGTCACATGTGACTTCAAATGGTAGAGCTTCAATTTCTTATTGTTCTTTGACAACAATGTTGACTGGTCGTTGAACATGACTCTTCGTGCGGGGATCCATGTGTGCAAAATTTATTTTGAAGCATCATTTCCATCAATTTCTCGGCTAAAGGATTGAGCATGATTTTATTTAGTGGTTTCGATTTGGATTTGTTGTTAATTTTTTTAGCTTTAGTGACTTGCCTAACTCATTTGCTGATCTATTAGGCGACTATTAAAAAATGTGGACATTCATCTCAAAATCAATTGACAATGAGAGGAGTAGCTACCTTGTATTATATATATGGTTGGAGGATTCCCGACCTTACCGATGTAGGATATTATGAGATCCTCAACACTGCTCCTCTACATCGATGATGGTTAGGCGCTAATTCAAACATTTTGTATTGCTTGTGTGAGACTCGTGCGGGTCCGTTCTGACTTGAAGCTTATCTTAATTTATGGTTTAATTTGATTAAATTAAAATTTTACAGATAAGACTCGGGGAGTATTTGTTTCAAAATATTTTTTTCTTTTAAGAGAATGAGAATGCAAATGTGAAGATTTTCGATGTTTTTTCATAATTGAATTTTTTCAAAATCACATTTTTATTATTTAAAATTTTTTTCGTGACAACTTTTTATTATTTTATTACTATTTTTCACTCATCATGCTTATTGTTTATTTTTTTTTTCAATAATTTCACTCGGACACAAATTATCCTTATCTACAAAATTATTCACTTTTTTATTCTTTATATATAATTATTCACTTTTTCCTTAATCCAAACGCATCTTTAATAAATTTAGAAGTAAAAACATTTTTTTCCCATAGATTAAAAGTTTATAAATGAAAGAAATTAAATATTAATTCACTGTTGACCAAAGTCAACTTCATAGCCAGAAAACTATATAAATGTACATAAAAATATGTGCCATTTACAACATGTGGTTGATTGATCATCCTTCATCTTTGTCTTTTCTTTTGAATGTCAAAGTTTTTTAAACATCTGCATGTGCAATTGTGCATCCACCAACCACCCTTAGAAAAAGGGTCCATTTTGAAAATTCAAAAATAAGAGGGGCCATAAAGAAAACCTTAGCTTAACACCAATTATATAGAATATTTTATTTTATTTTATTTTCTCTCTTTTGAGACTTTAGGAGTAAATTTTGTAGTGCCATTACAACATTAAACAATGGGTCAATTATACATGATAGATTGAAGGTTTGAGGGTTTTAAAAAAAAAAAAAATTGGATTTTGACTATGTTTCAAACACTTTTGATTTAGATCTTTAAATAGTTATTTGATTTTTGACATGCTATTATTATTATTATTATTATTTTATTGAAATTGGATTGAGGGGATTAACAATGTTGAGAAGAAAGTCTTCCAAATACTTATTAGATGAGATAGGCTACTCTTCTCATTGTTAATTAATTTTGAAATGGATGTTCACACTTTCTAATAAACAAATCAATTTAAAAGTTTCAACGGCACGTAGTGTTGAACTAGATTATCTCTAAACAATAAAACTGACGTGTCACTGATACTTACGGTCTTTCTAGATGATCCGGCTTATCGCACTAGGGATGTAAGGTTGAGATCGCTCCAAGTTTTTTCTCGAGGCGTCCTTCTTTGTGCTCCATGTCCGAGACATTCCATCTTCACTAAGATGAACCAAAACCCTTATGCGTGAAACTGATTTTGAAACTGCTTGTCTGTTTTATGTTTGTTGAGGCGTTGAGCTTGATTTAATTAGGATGTAAGATGATGTTCAAATACCTTATTTCGGTGAGATGAGTTGAACATTGTCATTCAAATTTGTAATCGCTTATAAAATTAGAGGTACAATTACTAACATTTCTTAAGAATTAATGTTGAATTTGGAGGTGTAATTTAGTGAAATTTATACTTTATGGTTACTTTGATATGACTGGATAAGTTTCGAAGTAAAGATTGATACTTTAAGGTTACTTTGACACTCAACTCCACGTCATGAGTGTTCCAACAAAGTTTATTACTATTTTTTAAAAGAAAAAGTTTATAACTTCTATTTTTTACAGTGAAGTTATTCTATCTTATCCATAGTTTTTATCTTAATTTATTTATTAAGTTTTCAAGTTAAATTATTGTGTGACATACTTTTTCTTCTTGATACTCTTCGCTATTTTTATTTTATTATATTCTCAATCTGTTATAGTTGCGACTCTGCTTTATTGGATTAAACAACTACGGTATTTTATTCTCTCTTTTCCATCTTTCTTATTCGCTCATTTTTCCCTTATATATTGATCTTCTACCCTGTCGAAACCTCGTGGGGTCAACGTTGATCGATGCTAGAGAAATTTTTCGACAATGCGACGTTGTAAAAGGTCCTTGTTCGTATTTTGTTGTCAATGAACTTCAATGAGAAAGAAGAAGAAAAGGAAGAAAAGGAAGAATAATGGGATCGAAGGGCTTTTTAGAAGCCGTGGTTATAATTTTAAAGAAATATGAAAGATAGAGAAGAAGAGAAAATGAAGAAAAGGAAAATCCCCTAAATTATTTGAATTTTTATTGTTATTTTCTTGCTAAATCATCAATATTTTTTTATCATGGTTAAGATTTTAATTTCAATGACCTATTTAAGTTTTTTTTCTTTCAAAGTTTAAAATTTAAAATTTAAAATTTAAAGTCTATCACAAAAAATAAAATAAATAGAAGAAATTGAAGGACAAAAATTGTATTTTAGATTGAAATTATTATTAATAAAAGCATGATATTAAAATGGTGAACAATTTCACTTTTTCAAAATGTAAAAAAAAAAAAAAATGAGTTTTCAATAATTGTTTGAGATTTAAATTCATAAAATTTTGTTTAGGGTAAATTATAAATTTGGCCACTATGTTTGAACACAAATTTGACTTTAGTTTTTATAGTTTAAAATTCTAGACTTTTGTCCGGAGAAATCTATAATTTAATCAATAGTGTATGATAAAAGTGTGAGATAAGTAATTGATGCATCATTCGTACACATGAAGTTACATCTTTTTCATCTAAGGGCTCCAATTGATAAGGATGACCACCCTATCCGAATCTCCACATTGATATGATATTGTCCACTTCTTGGGCATACGTACACCCGCATGTCTTTGTATTTGGTTTCACTAAAAGGACCTTATATCAATGAACATGTTTGTAATTATTTATATACTTATAATCTTCCACTCTTCTAACCAATGTGGTCAACTTTGTTTGCAATATCCCAACAATATCAATGACTAAATATGACAAATATTTTAAAATTTGATTACACTTATAATTATTTTGTGAGAATAGCACGTTCACGACAATTTCTCATCATAAAAGTCACGAGAATAAAAAAGTAGCAAATATAAAGAGAAAAAATAAGGATAGAAACAAGAAAAAGAAAGAGATTATAATTTATAATGATTAAAATATCACTTTTGGTCTATCAACTTTCGAGTTTGTTTCATTTTTTGTCCCTAAACTTTTAAATGTTTAACTTCGATATTATGGACTTTACTCGCTAATTTTGGTCCTCCACTTTTAAATGTTCAAATATATTCTTTAGATTATCAAAGGAAGTAAAAAAAAAAAAATTGTCCATTGAATTTTTTCACACTCTTAAATTATTTTCTCTCTTTCATGTTTCATTCTCTTTCGATTATGAACTTTGAAGACAAAAAGTGACCTATCAAACCGAAAAAAATGATTATTTATAAAAATGGTCATTCACAATATGGTTTCTCACATTAAACATTTTGATGAGATAGATAGAAGAGAGAAAGAAAGAAAAAAAAAATGGAGGAGAGATAAAATTTGTAGAAAGAAAAATGGTAAGAAATGAGAGAGAGATAGAAACAAATAATTGAAGAGCGAGAAGAAATTCATTTAATTAAAATGATCATTTTGATTTTTTTTTAATAGTTAGAGACCAAATTTGAACATTTGAAAGTGAACAAAAGATGAACAAACAATAAGGTCAAAGTACAAAAATTGAACCACAGACATTAAACCATACTCGAGTCACTTTGACATAAATAACTTAACTTACTATTGTAATTATTTACACACAAATAGTCGATTTCCACGTACTTAATTCACTAATGACAACATTAATTATATTTTAGATTTTATAAAATTATATAGACTAATTTTTTTAGTTATATGAATTAAATTCAAAATAAATGATAAACTAAATTCTGGTTTTTACAAATTTATAATTTAAAGCCTAAAACTATTTAAAAAAGAAAAAATCCAGCGAGAAATAAATAGGAAAGAAAAATAGTAGAAAAATTATTCAATATAACAACTTTACTTTTCATTCGCCTATTTAAATTATAATATATTTTTAAAAACAATTCATATGTAGCACATTTTTATTTGTTTTTCAAAAATTTTAATTTTATAAAAGACTTACTTTTTGTGTAAATATTTACAAAATTTTATAATGCATGAATTTTTTTTGAGATTTTTATTTATTATTATTATTTATTTTAGCTATACATCAAAATTCCAAAATAAAATGGTAGATGAGATTCTGACAAAAAAAATTAAAAAAATAAAATAAAATAAATAAATAAAGTCCAGCTTGGGCCGAAAATATTGACTTTTTAGCACCAACCACCAAAGCCACCCCTCTATTCCTCTAAATACTTTCATGTTTTGACCTTAATATCCCCATCATACCTTTTTATTATTTATTTTTTTTAATATATAGAAATTTTATTTTATTTATAAGTGTGAACTCAAAATTGATTTATGGAAAAGGTTACTAATGTGTAGCCAACTAATTTGTTACATTAAAGATTATATATATATATATATTTATTAAACAATGAGGATTTTTCAATATGTAGTAAAAAAAAATTGGTTAGGAAATTAGCTACTTCTGTGTCTCCCACTCAAAATTTGATGCACCTTCGAGCTCGAGCATGATTGTCAAAATTTGCGAAAGATTTGACGATTTTTTATGGTTTGAGGGAATTGTGATGGAGAGGTTCTTACCCCTCCCGACCCTAACATCTTGATTGATGCTATTTTGACAGGCTCTAGGATAATCCGACAGAATTTAACTAATGTTGATATTAAGAAGTTTATCGATCTCACTGGTTGTTTATTTCTTTTTCTCATTACTATAAATCTTGTAACTGTTTTTCTGGTCGGTTAATTCATTGTATGCATTATTGTAATTATTGTTTAGATTTAGACCTCAAACTCAATAAAGAATGGTAGCTTATATTATTTTCCTTGATAGCGAGTCTATATATATAAATAAATAAATAAAAAGAGAGAAAAAGGGAAGATAATGTCAACAACACACTTTCTATATTAAAAAAAAAAAGATTTCTATTTAATTTAGTGAAAATAGAAAAAATAATTCATATTTTATATTGAGGAAAGAAAAAAAACACAAAAAAGTGGGAAAAATAATCATAACAAAAAAAAAAGTGTATATATATATGTTATCTTTCATTCCAAATTTGATGAATATATATATATATATATATATATATATATAGATGCATCACATTTTTGTGGCATATTTCGAATTAGTCTTTACTAAATAATCAAAATAAATTTTCATTCTAAACATTTTTAAAAACTACGTCCAAACAACCTTTTGACTACCATTATTACTAGTCATTACTTCTAAATACTTAAAATAAAATTTTCAATCTAAATACTCTTATAAACACTGCATTCAAGTTTTTTTATTGCAATGTTTTTTTCTAAATATTCAAAATAAGTTCTCATTCTAAATACTAATTCGAAATATTCTTTCAATCTCATTCCAAACATCCCAATAATATGTTTATAAGTAAAATTCATAAGTTCAAATTATCATCTTAATTATTGTTAAATAAAAATAAAGGAAAATATCAAATAGGATATTTGCAACAAATATTACAAATCTCTGCATTTTTTTTTAAGATGAGCAAAAGTAAATTAAACATTAAAAAAATCCAAATTCTCATGAAAGATAAAAAAAAATAAAACTAACATTTTCTTTATTAATTATAAATACATTTTTTTTGAAATGAAATACAACATTATTAATTCATAATAATAATACGTATTTATACATACATTATTATTTATAATTATAGTATAATTTTCTATAATTACAAATTATTATTATTATAAATATAATATTATTTATAAATACAATAATATTAATGCGTATTTATAAATATAATATTATTTTTTATAAATATGTATTATTATTAATATAAATATAATATTATATACAAATACATTAATATTATAATAGTGTATTGCGTTTTATAAATACGTATTATTTTAAATACAGTAATATTATAAATATAATACTATTTATAAATACAATATTGTTTTACATTAATCTAAACCAAAACCAAACGTATCCTATTCTATTTCTAATGTCCTCCTTAGAAAGCAAGGATCTCCTCGTCGGTGGCGACCGACAATTTAACCAAATCGATAGGAGAAAAACAATCACGGCGGAGATCGGAGGTTAAAATGACTAGTGTAGATTTGTGGACGTGGTTGAGTCGTAGGGGATGTAGAGGAATGCTGACAATATATCAATATTGTATTTCCCTAATTTAAATATTCATTCATCTAATATAAATAAGAGGCTTGCGAGATCCAACCTAGTTTTAAAGAAACCCCTCTTAAAGTTGAGATCTTTTTTCCTCCTCCACAAGAAAACCTCTGAAAGATCGTTCAAGATCGTCCACGTGAATAAACATAAAGACGTGCTAGATTAGATCAAATGCGTCAGTCGATGTAAATAAATTAATTGGATTAATTTTAAATACTTACAAACTACATCAAAACAAACTTTCGACTGTATTCAAAAAAAAATTTCATTCAAAATACTAATTATAAATACTCTTAAAAATTACATCAAAACGAATTTTTTACTACAATCATTGCTAATCATTACTTCTAAATACTCAAAATAAATTTTTATTTTAAATAAATCCTCGTTAGGCTTTGAAATATTTTTCTATTAAGCTCATTTGAGCTAATTAAATTGGTAACTTCATAATTTTTATAATCCGTTGACGTAGTCAACTAAAAGCAACCAACCAACAAACTCTATTTTCTTAATATAATTAATTTATTTAGGTTATTTATTAAAATATAAAATTTATTTAGGTATCATTCAATCAATATCAAAGTATTTTAAGGTTTCTACTTTACAATATTAAAGTACTTTAAAATATTAAATTTATTTAGGACTCATTCCTTCACTAACTTGTTAATTTGATAAGTATTTTATAAAATATTTTTGAAATTTAAATCTACACATTATTAATTTAACCTATGATATTCTTTCTTTTGATAACTATATTTTTCTATATTTTATAGAAATCAAACTAAAATTTGAAAAATATCGCACTGTTTAATAACTATTTAATTAAACAATTTTTGAAAATTAAGCCTATTAATACAATTTTATACATGAATTTTTTAGTTGTGTGTTTTTTTTTTATATATATTCGTGAATGTTCAAATCAGCTAAGAAGCGCTCTAACTATTGTTATTGAACATATCTATAGACTTTATGCAATTTGAATGCAAAAGAAACACGTAATTAATTAAATTTAAAAGAAAAGTTTAGCTGAATATTCTAGACAAATTTAAAATTTATAAATAAAAATAAAAAATGATTATCAAAACTATATAAATTTCTTCATATTAAAAACCCAATTTTGAAATTTCATTCAAATATTGAAAAGTATATAAATGTGTTCGGAAATGATGGCTATATGTTTTATTAATAATAGTTCTCACAGCTAATTATAAATTTTAAATTGTTCATTTCACAAAAATAAAAAAAAAAAAAAAACAAAAAAACAAAAAAAAAAACAAACAAACTTAGTTTTTAAAAGTAAAAGAAAAAAGATAAAAAAAATAATTATGAGGTCACCATGCTTATGGCTTCAACCTTTTATTTATTCAATTAAAGAAGACTTTTATTGACCAAATAATTATACATTTTACTATGATATTAGCCTCCTGATTTAAATTTTGTTTGTATTACTTAATGTTATAATCTAAAAATATCTCGAAACACTCGAAAGATGTTCTTAATTTATATAATATATATATATATATAGAGAGAGAGAGATTATTCTTTGACAAATTAATAATAGATTATTATTGGAGTATAATAGTCTTTTTTTTTTTATTATTATTATTATTATTATTGGAGTATATATTGGTATTTAAAGTATTAATTACTCCATTTACTTTTTGAAATTTGTCACCTACACCAAAATTTTGAAAATATTTTCTTTATAGCAGAAAAATGAATAGTCTATGTAAAATAATCAAATATTATCACTTCAATCAATTTAAAATAATTTCTTGTATGAACTCTGATCGCTCTAGAAAATACATGGTGTTAGATTGAATCAATAACATTGATCAAATTGAAGATTTGAGTTAATCCAAAAAGATTACCTTTACTTAATCCATGCGCCTTAAAAAAATGGTTAAGTTTTGTTTACAAAAGTTTATGTACTATTAAATTATTTTATGATATGCCACTCAAATGTTACTTTGATACATGAAATTCAACCGAGCCCATCTTTTAAACAAATTAAATATGTGCATTAATTTATTTGATTTCTTATATGAAGTATGCTTGTATTTCCATATATAAACAAAATAATAAATCAATAACCCAGTATCTTAGTAGCATTAATGTGCACCCGAGAATCAAGATGTCACATATTCGAATCTTTTACTTCTATTGTTGTAATCTCAAAAAAAAAAAAAAAAAAAAACAAAAGTGTTGCAATATTGCATGCAAACAAAGTCTCACATAGCTAAGTTAGGAGAGAGTTTGAGTATATAAAAAAGGGACAACAACAAAGCTATGAAGGGTGATTCCCAAAATGGACAATATCGTATCAATGTGGAGGTTTGTGGAAGCTCGTTGTTGTCCTTAACAGAAAGAATGAGAATCTATTAAATTTTGTTTTCATCAATTCAGCTATAATCTTCACTTAGTAGTTTAACTTAATAAACTTCGATCAGTGGTTCAATTGATAGTCTTGAATTAGTAGTTTAAGTAATAGACTAAGTCAATTCGCTGATATATTCAATTAATTTACTGATGTAATTCAATCAATAAATTCTTGTCAAAAATTATAATTAAAATAGATTGAATATTTAACCTATTTAAATTATATTTAATAATAAAAAATGAAATGAGATTTTGAAAAGTGGGGACAGGATTGGTTAATTCTCTTTCCAAATTTCAATTAATTTTCTCTGTCCGTCACATCACAGTCAATTCTTTTCCACTCTCTTTTCTTTCCTTCCTCTTTCCTTTTTGTTCTCACGATGTTCAGCCATTGTTATAAATCCTTCTCTTCTTCCCCTTTCTCCACCTAACCCTAATCCCACTTCCATCGCCGGACCTCCGTTCACCATGGAAGTGGCGGTTCCGGCTCCTCCCCTCGACTTCAACTTCGACAGCGCCTGCTCTTCCCCTTACATGACCGCTCCTTCCAGTCCTCAGCGTTTCGGCAACTTCTTCTTCTCCAGCACCCCGAACTCTCCCTCACGCTCCGCCGCCGCCTTCTACTACGACTTCCACGACTTTTGTTCTGACTACGGCGGCGACGGAAGGAGTTCCTCCGTCTCGGAGATTCCATTCTTGTGGGAGGACATTCCTGGAATTCCGAAATCTGGAGGAGATCGTTGCAGCAGCGTTGCGGATGAGGATTTTGAATTCGATTTTAGCGGACAGTTGAAGCCGACTTCTCTGTCGGCTGAGGAGCTTTTCGATTGCGGTAAAATTAGGGCTCTCAAGCCTCCGCCGTCTCATCGCGTCACGGATTCGGTTTCCTTTGATGCAACCTCGCCGAAATCGTCCATGATTTCTCAGGTATTATAACAGAAATTCATCTCTCTGTTTTCTTCTTTTTCTGTTCGATTTTTCTGAATCTATACGTTTCTACAGAGAAATGGAATAGCTCTGGAGCCTTCATCTTCTCGAAACCACCGCCGGAGAGATACCGATCAGTTGGACGAGGATTTCATGGCGACAACGCGGAGGATCTGCACCGATTCGGAGCGAAATCGAGGTAGAGAGAGATCGACGAGCAAATCAACCTCGCGATCGTCTTCCTCCATAAGACGAACAGTAAGCCGATCGTTATCTCCACTCCGAGTCGCCGATCTGATGCTGGATTCCGATCAAGAAATTCAAACGAAATCCGCCGTTTCTTCCGCCACAAGCAACCAGAAAGAGTCGTCAATCGCCTCATCCGGTTCGTTTCTGTCCGCATTGTCGTTCTCGAGAGGCCATAGAAGGTGGAGAATCCGAGACCTGCTGCTGTTCCGGAGCGCATCTGAAGGAAGAGCGACGGACAAGAAGGCGGTGGAGGAGATGAAGAACTCGAGCTTCCGGTCGACGGAGAGCCTGAATTCGGCGTCGAGTTCGAGAAGGAGAGGGCCGATTTCTGCTCACGAATTGCATTACAAAACGAACAGAGCAGTTTCAGAGGAGCTGAGGAGGAAGACGAGTTTGCCGTACAAGCATGGGCTGTTAGGCTGTTTGGGATTCAATTCCAGTTTGCAGCGTAATTTTTCCAGAGGCTTTGGCTCTCTTGCACGAACATGAAACCTTTTTTTTTTCCTCAAACAATTAAATTTAATTCAATGTTTTTATTTTAAAGAGATCTGAGATTTTTTTTTTTTTTTTTTTTTTTTTTGACTACAAATAGACATGAGATTTGTAAGTTGTATATTCCCTACACCATTTTTAGTTTTTGGAAAATGATAAATAATAAATTTAGTTATAAGAAATTAAATGCCAAAATTAACGCTAATTCAGCTGGTACTAGTGATGCATTAGCATCTATTCTATCAATAATTCGAGTTCTTATATAAGTTACTTATTTATGTTTTTATTGATGAAAAATAATTAATTAAACAAAAAATATGTCATTTCATTAACTATTTTAAGAATTTTTTCAAATCATTAGAACAAAATTATTTTTTTTTTCTTCATATTATAAAACTAAATTTTGTACTTCTCAAACCATAAAAAATATATTCTAGATATTTAAATCATAACAACTAAATTTTAGATTTTTAAACCAGATTAAATTTTAATATTTTATTTAATTATAGAGACTAAATATAGATATATTTAAATATATATAAATATAATATAATTTGAAAGATTTTTGTTTGTATTTTCTTTGCATTAGAAATGATATCATGTTGAACTTATCTCAATTGAAAACAACATAAACTAGTTTTAACATTTGTTGGAAGTATGAGAAAATGACATAGATTTGCTTTTAATTTTTTTCATTTGAGCTATGTTTAGTGGATGAAAGTACCTATGATGGGCCTCCATTACTCCCTTAATTTAAATATAGTTCAATTAACTTAGTTGTAATTTTATTAGTTAAGGTTTAATTTTTATTTGTATTAGTGATACTACAACAATTACTTTAATAAATATTGGACTCAAACAAAGGAAATAAAAGCATGGAGTTTCACATGATTGGCTAAAATAATGTCGGACTAAAAGATGTCGAGCTACTTTTATATGTCGAGTGGTGCCCATTTACGCATTCTTCAACTATTTTCACGACAAATATTGTTTATCCACCACAATTAAATATCAAAGAAACATTTGAAGATTAAAATTTTTATATAGTTTTGTTTTCTTAAACTATCCATAATGGTTGATTTACAAACTAACCATAATGGGCTTAGATTAAAAAAAATTAAAAACAATTAACAATTTAATTTTTGTTAAACTTATAAGTATTTTGACATAATGAGAATAATTTCTGCATTTATTTTTTAACAAGAAAATTTATTTCTTCTTTTAAATCTTATTTAGTATATTGATATAATTATATACTGAAAAATTAAATATATTGGTAGATTTTGAACTTTTCAAATAAATATGAAAAAACTTATTCAAATTATGCATTTGGTTTTGAAAACGAATTTATCCAATTAATAAAATTTGGATTAATTAAATATAGGTTTAAATTGACAATATTTCAAAAAATAACAAGTTAATTTTAGAAAAAACAGGTACAAAATGCAGGAGGGGACCACAAACCCTACATAAAAGTGATACAAAGGAGGTTCGAACCACTGATCAAGTGAATGTTAATAAATCACTAGTCATAGTTGAGTTATGTGTCACGATCCAACTTCGTTATCGTTGTAAAGCGATCGTGAGACACCTGCTCTAACCCGGCGAGCAAGTCAGCCAAACTAAAATCGCAGAGCGGGTGGCACAACAGGGCCAACCTCCCCCATAAGCCTCGAGAAAAAGGTTTTCAAAAGAGAGAAAGAACGTTTTGTCTTTGAAAGGTATATGACAAGATGCAATAAGGACACACCAACTAGCTTACATTCATCATATAATAGCTTGGTAAGATGGAAGCTTCACGAGTCACTACCCCTATAGTACATTTTGGACTATAACTAATGTGACATTCTTGTATATGAAAATGACGAGGAGTCAACACCTAAACAAAATGAAAGAAACTATTCTAACATGCAACATTAACAAAATAACATAAAAGCAAGATGAAAATGAGTGTAGAAGTTTATGCAGCCATGCGCAACACGTACTGAACAAGCAAGATCGTGACACTATGCTCGCTTTAACAAATTCTAAACAAAATGAATGGTTAGAAATAAACAACTTAAATAACTAATAATTATTTTAATTAATTAATTTTATTTAAAGAATAATATTATTAAAAGTTAATCTTAAATAACTGATGTTTGAAGTAACATTGTTGGTCGCCATCAAGTGGAGTAAAGACACGATGGATCTGGATGCCGACTTTTAGTAGAAATATATTTAATTAATTAATTTATTATTTCAGATAAATCAATTAATGAATTATTTACATTAGGTGATCGATCACTGTCATATGTGAAATTCGAAGTGTCTTTTTCTCCTCATAAATGATTTTCATCCCAAAAACAATTTAATTTGCTCATTATTCCTAATGTAAATTATTCATTACAAATCTTATTTATAAATCATTTTTATTTTAAAATATCATTTTAATTCTCGTCTTTAATCTTTCCATTTTTAAGTTTGTTTTATTTTAACTTCTAAATTTTTAAATCTGTTTCATTTTAGTTTTTAACTATCAAATGTTCTATTGTTGTTCTTAGACTTTTAAAATAAATTAAATTTAGTTTTTATTTGAATTTTTTTTTTGTTAAGTCCTATTTAAAAATTAACCATATTTCTTTATAAATTTAAGAAATATGTTTACCTATTTTCTTTATTTATATTATAATATTAACATTGTCAAACTATTTTTTAAAAAAAAAGTCAACATCAAATTTATTATAGGGATTTTTTTTTTTTTTTTTTTTTTTAAGGACTAAAATTGAACTAGACTAAAACGAAACAAATTTAAAAAGTCTCCAAACTAAAATTAAAATTTTGCGAGACCAAAATGAAACAAATCTTAAAAACCAAAAAGAATTTTTAACCTAATTTTTAAAATAAAAGATTTGAGAAAAGAAAATTTGAAATACATGTTAGATATGAACAAACATTTATACTTTATATATATATATATATATATATATAAAGAAGTAAGTAATCTATAAATATATTATCCCCTCCTTGGTATGAGGTTTTGACAATTTAGACATCAAAACTTAATGGTTTCACTCTCTTTAAGTTTGTTAAAATTTTGTGTGTAATATATTGTTGTTGTAATGTTGATGAGTTTTTTTTTTAATATTTTTTTTATATAATTCAACAATATTTAAAATTGAGAAATCATTTTGATTACTTAGTTAAATTTTCTTCTTTTTTTTTCTTTTTTTTTTTGAGTTTATAGTGGGTTGAGAACGAAGATTTGAATCCATAATTTCTTCCTCACTAATTTTGTTGGGCTACCATTTTGTCATAAAAATGTTTATAATTCTTCACTTTTTAGTTAATAACATTTGAGAGTTTACTTTAATCTATAATTCATAGCAATAAATATTTGAACTTGTAGCTTCTAAATTATTAGGTTATACATAATATTACTGGTGATTTTGCACTCGTGTTAAATTAATAATTTTTTTAAATTAATTTTTTAACAGATTTTAATTAGTTTTAACACCAATCTTCTAATTTATAGTCCAAATTTATATGAAATTATTACTTCAAGCATAGAATTGACTTACTAAAGCTTGTGAATTTAAAAGGAAAAAAAAAAAAAAAACTTACTAAAGGGGAGTAAACTATGAACTTTTTCTTATTATTCACTTAATCCAATCATTGAAGATGATAACCTTATTCTTATTAAAAGGTAAAAATCTACTCCTAATAATTTCCTATAGGATTGTTTTGATTTATTCTTTAACCCATGGGAAGAACATTAATGAGTTTAAAGTCATAAAATAGTAAAAAAACAAAAAATGAAAATTTTTTATAATTATTTTTATTTTTTATTTATGAAATTTAAGTCTATAATTACGTACTACTCTAATACATACTTTTCATTATTATGGTATCTTCATTTTAATTGTGTTTTTAAAAATCAAACCAAAATTCGAGAGTTAAAAAAAGAAAAATTTACAAAATTAGTCAAAATCTAAGAAATAATTAAAATTGTGATCAGTTTCAAAACAATTAACAAATATAATCATTGTATTAATGAAATTTGTCTCTCATTCTTTCTAATAATACAATAATAAAATGTACGTATTAATGACTATAGATGCAAATATTTTAAAATTAACTATTTCGTATCGTGAATAGTTTATCTAATATAAATTTCAAATACTTGTTTATGAACTATATAGTTTAAATTTCAAAATCAAATGATTGTCAAACCAAAATAATTCAAATTGATTGGGCATGATGCTTGATGAAGAACATACAATTAATGTTAGTGGAAAATTTGTCCCATTTCATGTGCATATAATACCATCATGATAAATGATGATCTCTATAAATATTTGATCTTTTTTAGCCTTATATTGGCCACAAATCATTCTTTTGAGTTCTATTTGATTTGATACTTAGCCAAATAATTTATTATTATATATTCTCATGTTTGTTTAAAATTGATTAGAAATACTTCACTACTTTTAAAAATTTTAAAAAGTAAATTTAAAGTATTAATTTTTTTTTTTTGAATATCTACTGAATAAGAGTAGAGTTGAATTTTAATTTTCTGTGTTCGAGTTATTGCTTATAGTGTTTGTTGGGTTAGACCGATTTTGGGATGAGTCATTATCGATATGAGCATCTTGAATTTAAATGTAGTATAATGTTGTTTTTATCAATATTTTATTTTTATAGATTCATAAGCTATGACTCGACTTAAAAAAAAGTTAGATAAACACAACCTAACAGCTTAACTCAATCAAATTCGAAAATGTATAAGTCTAGTTGAAATTGCTCTAATACAAATGATTAAACTTATTAGCGAATTCACCAACCAAAAAAATTTAGGTTGGTCAAAAATCATCATATTCTAACTCAACTCGAACCATAAGCACCTCTAATCGATACTATATTGTAAATTTATTAATCCATTAATGTAGCGGTCAAAATGTTTACATTTTAAGAAAACAATTTAGGGAAATACTAGCAAATTTCTATATTTTTCAAACTTATCATGGGCATGTCTATAATATTTTTTACTTTAAATTTTTGTCTAAATCAAAGCGGTGGAAAGTAAGATAATATTTTTATTTCTAAAATATCCTAGAGTCATTTATCAATTAATATATTAAATAATAAAAAATATTACTCTAAGATTAAGGAGTATCTCCTTTTAACCACCTTTTTTATTTTTCGACTTTTTAAATCTTGGATTTAATTTTCAAATTAAAATTTTGAAAATCATATCCTAATCAATATTCTAAATATCTAATATTTGTTTTCAATTCATTCTACGCAATTTATATTGACCGTAAAAAACTATTTGAAAATCATACCGCATTCACATTTAAAAAAAGTCGAATATGAATACATATGTCAATCCATTAGCATCGTACATATACGTACATCTACCTATGGCACATACATACCAACAAATTAATTTTGTATCATATAACATATTACATGTTGAATATAATACTTATATATGAACATAGAAATATATACGTGCTACAAACAATGAAACCTCCATATAATATATA
>JBBMEG010000001.1:388153-410397 GCA_037832605.1 Cyclanthera cordifolia | reverse complement strand
TATATATACACACTTTTTTACGACTAGTTTTTATTCAATAAAATAAAAATAAAAATAAAAAATACTAGTCAATTAAATTCCACTACAAATCTTCTTAATTATATATATATAAAAGAAAAGTAATTAAGCAGCCTTTTTGGAGCACGCCAAATCATTAACGTGTGGCATTAAGTCACGCTAAATCCACGTCTTTCTTCTTCTATAAATAATTTAACAACATGAAGTCTTTGCCCTCTTACCTGGGATGTCTTCCGAATTTAGGGACTAATAACTTACGTTATGTTCTAATATATATGTTCATGAGTCTTCAACTTTTCAACGTGTCATTCATCTATTTACATGTGGGTTATTAAACTTCCAAAACTTTGAGGCTTCTACCCAAGTGGGCAAAGACTTAGGCAGATATTTGATGATCCCACAATTTAGATCTGACCAAAGCGAGCAAACTAAATCAGATATTATTTCGGTTAACAAATTTGGATATAACTCAAGATGGGTTTTTTGACGTCATTTTTGTTGGGTTTTTGGCAAAATATTAGAAGCGGATTATCCCACATCGGAAAGGAAGCAAGGAAGTGGTGCGCTCCAAGCACTATAAAAGGAGCATGTGACTTTGGTTTCAAAGCATCCCAAGTCATAAGCACTTTAAGCTTTGTGTACTGACTCTAGTTTAATTCCTTTTGTATTCTCTTTGGAGGGTTGGACAAAGGGTGTGAGTAGTATAAAATTTGAAGAGAGTACTTATGTATTGTGTGATTGAGGAGAGAATTTTGTGTGATTGTAACAATTTTTCACCTAGTGGAAGTTCTTTCTGTCCGTGGTTTTTTCTTTGGTTGATGTGTTTTTCCACGTAAATTCTTAGTGTTTTCTTATATTGTTTTTCCTTTTAATTTTTCTGTTATTTTCTGCTTATTCTTGCGGTAATTAGTGAAGCTTTTTCCAACAATCTTGAGAGAGGGTATGTTGGAGATACTCACCTTTGGTATTTTTCCCACATTAGAAATGTGAAGATCGATTCTTTAACACATTTATAAAATAAGGTGGCATACCCTCTCTTAGCAAATTGGTTTTGAGATGGATGCCCACACTTTTATAATATGGTATCAGAACTTCGGGCGGGTATTATTTCAAGCAAATTAGTTTTGAGACAAAAAAATTTAAAAATAAACCAAAATTTTTCTTGAAATAACCCAATTATTCAAAAATCGAAGATATTAATTCAATTATCGATTTGACACAAAACATACATAACAAAATTGAACTCACTCATACGAGTGACCATGTGCATCGGAATAAAGTAACCTTTGTCCATTAGTTCTAGCTTCTTATTCATAACAACCATAAAATAACATTTACAAATGAAGAGAAGGCAATCAAATGAAGGAGATGTTTATTGAAAGTCATTTGGATTCTATCTATATTAAGAAAAATTAACAAAAAATAATAATAATTATGATTTAAAGTTGAGAAATGTGTTTTAATTATAAAGACATAAACACCCTCCTACCTTAATTTAATACGATATAATGCATTTATTAATTAAATAAAAAAACAAAAAAAACTCAATATCCTTAAAATAGATTCTCAATTTAAATGAGTCTTTTCAATTAATTTCCATTTAAAAGTACTCCCTTAATTAGCATATTTTCTTTCTTCATTGTCTTTGTCCCTTCTTCAGAACCATATTTATCTCGTCTTCTTTTTATAGGTAAAGATGGTTTATTTTTTTATTTTTATTTTTTTGTGAGATAGCTATTCGAACTATACTCGGATATTCATAACCCACAAGCCACCGAAAGAATCTCGAACTTGAAATTTTGAGGAAACATATCTTCAGAGCTCAAACCTTCAACCAACTGTACTACCACTTTGAGACGGTAATGATCCACTTAAAATATAGTTTTACAATGGATATTTACGAGTATACATGAAAAATTAACATAATTAAAAAAAAAAACGGAATAATGCACTTTTATTCAAATTTTTTTTTGAAACATAAGGGCAACTCGTATCGATGTCGATCATCCGGCTATAAATATTGCACTTAGAGGGAATCGCATTTGCGATAACACTCCAGACACCAAGCTTAATCTTTAGAAAATAGCAAATATTCCAAAAGCTATCACAAATCGCAGCATTAGCAGCACCCCCGGAGGAAGAAGCCATGGCTTTGTTGGCCAAATCCATAGCAAACTGATAGGCACTTTTGACCGAAAAGATTCTTTTGGGGCAACGGTTCCACATGATTTCATCTTTTCCCCCCGAATCACTGAGAGGAGTGCTAAGAATCGCCTCGACATCCTTCGAACAGAAGTTGCCTCTAATGACATCTTCCTTCCAAGTACCTTCCTCAATGAGGTCTGCCACCTTCGTCATATTACGCCAATCAAAGGTGTCCTAATTAATGACAAAAGGATTTTCAGGCCTAGCCACCCAAGGATCATGATCACCATCCCAATCTTAGACCCATTTTCCACTTTCCATCTGTAACCCTGAATAAACAACTCTCTACCCCACAGGATGCTGCGCCAAGCATAGGACGGGTTACTTCCCAGTTCGACCTTCAGGAAATTACCATCTTTAAAATACTTACCAGCCAACACTTTCTCCAGATAACTACCAGGGTCGTTTGAGATTCAAATTTAAATGATAGTTTCAATAGAGGTAAAATATTAAATAGTGTTATGACTAGGATAATGAATTTATAACTTAACAAAATGAAAAAAAAAAAAAAAAAAAAAATCATGCAAAAGAAAGAACTATAAATAAATAAACTTAGAGGCAATATGTCCCACACAATCATTTCGCAACTAACTTCCTGTTCAACCGTTTTGGTACATTTTTTTTTTTTTACTAGAAGAAGAATATTACAAGGATAACTATTAATTAATACTATGAACCGTTGTTTGGTTTCATTATTCGTAAGTAATTGATTTCAACATGATAATGTTCAAGTATCTTCGTATCATTCTCTGCATAGAGTTTTATGGTTCTCTTCCCCATGTGTACTCAAAAGAAAAAAAAAAAAAAAAAATTTAATCTCTATACTTAAAAGAAATATAGAATTTAGTCTCAGTCAATGTTTATTCCTAAATTTTAGGTGAATTAAATACGTAGTAGATGTAACTTTTAATATACGAATAATGGTTTTTTTTGTCCAATCAATTACTTGTCCACTCTCACCATTAAACACATAACAACTAACTGTTACATATTTCATTCGTCGACAATTACGAACGACGTAGACATCAAAACTTAGGGACTAAACTCTATTTTTTTCAAACAATATATTAAATTGTAGATTTCTCCAAATTATAGGATTAAAGTCTAAAATTTTAAACCATAAAGACTAAACTTTTTTTTTTCAAACTATATATAGAAACCAAATTTGTAATTTCCCGTGTATTCTTTCGCGCTACAACAATTCTAATTGTTGCTATACATATGTGAAGAAACGACATTTTTTGGTGGGCAATAAAACCCTCGACAAAACTCTTTGCTCTTTGTTTGGAGGGAGCCACAAACCCTACCTCGATAATACTATGCTCTCAAATAATATAACCAAATACCGTTTTTCAAAATCGACCGCAAAGTAGAATTAGATTACAATTAACTCAACATATAACCCATCCTAAACCCCTAAAATCTTATGAAGTAATTTTTTTTTTTTTTTTTTTTTTTTTTTTTTTTTTACAATTAAACAAAAATAGAGATTCTTGTTACATTTTCATACATAATAACATTATTGTTGCTAAGATATTAGAATTTAATCAACTCTGTCCAATTATAATTGAACTTAAAAATATATTAAAAAAAGAAAAAGTCAAGAACTTAGGGCAAGAACTCAAATCAAACACACAATTTATTATTTGAAGGAGAAATAAATAAAACACAATTGGGAATGTGATGAAAAAGAATTTGTAAAATATTATTATATAATATATTTTTATTTTTAAAAGGGCAATCACTTTTGACTTTATTTTTTTGAAGTGTGAAAGTCCAATTAATTAATTAATTAATTAATTAATTAATTAATTAAAGGAGATAGAGTGAGGCCAAACTTTATGAGAAAATGTAACACCTTTAAATTAATATAACAATGTATGACCCACAAAGGCATGCCATAAACAATCCCACCTGCCTTCCTATATGCACAACATTCATTGCCCTCTTCAATAATTTCAATCTTTTAAGGAATTTTATTTAGTAGCAAAAAATAGAAAAATTAATAAAATTCTATAGTTATATCAAAATTTTATAAAAAAATAAATAAATATAATAATAATAAATCAACCAAGTTAAATTGATAGACTTTAATCAAATAAATTTGATAACTTCGTCGTCAAGTTAAACTCGATTGGAAAAATCAAGTAAAATTGATCGAAAAGTTATGAATATTGAAATATTTTACTATGTATAATTTTTTTAAAAAAATAGATATAATTAAAATAATGAAGGAAATTTAGCAGAGAAATTAATGAATTAATTTGTGTCATGTGAGTTGTGAGATTTAAACAAAATAATTCATGATCATATAATTCTTTGAACATATATTATAATGTTTGTTCTTATATATTCTTTGTTTTTTAGAATTAATTTTACATACATGAGAAATAATAATTGAGATGTGACATTTTTTTTTCCCTTGTTGAGATTAACATTTTCTATATATCCTCATGCCTAATCTAATTTTGATGAAAGCTAGACTTTAGTTTTTATCTTTTGAAAAAAATCTACAACTTAGTCTCTATGATTTAAAAAATTAAAATTTAGTTTTTAAAGTTTAATAAAATCTAAAAAAACAGTTAGTTGTTCGTAATTGTGGATGAATAAAATATGTAGAAGTTAGTTTTTTTTTTTTTTTTGTTTAATGATGAAATTGTAAGATAAGTAATTAATTGGACAAAAAATACATAATTCATACATCATATTTATATACTTAATTCGCCTACTATTTACAGAAACTGAATTCTATAATCTTTCAAATTATAGGGAATAAATTTTATATTTCTCCAAATCATATGAACTAAAGTCTAGATTTTTCAAACCATATTTACTGAACTATAACTTCCATGAAATCATAAATACTAAATTTATAATTTACCCTATATAAACTATTATTTCACAAAATTTTTTGGAGGATTTTGTATTATTATATCATTTATGTTCATGTACTTTCTCTATATAAATGGTTATTTGTTTATTAATGTAAAGTATAGATAATCATATTATTCATCTCGTCTTTGTATTTATTAATGTGAAATCGGTATTTATCTCTCATTTATATAAGAGCAGTTGCGCCCTCTATGTAGAGTTTGTGGTTCCCTCCCCTAATTTGTAATCAATTTTGACATTCAAATGGGGCATATTCTGTAAATTAATAAGGCTCTCAAATATTTTTAAAAATATTATAATTACCTAGTAATGAAAAAGCCATTAAGATATTGTATATTGGTAAATACTAGTATTTAAACTTTCTTACATATGTTTGTAGTTTTAAGGTATTTATCATTGTAATATATGTGTTGACTGAGAAATTTCGATCAATCATAAATTACCACATTATTATCTAAAATTTAATGACAAAATTTAATTAACTTTTGAGACAATATTTCTCAAAATTAAATTGGATCAAAAATTTGTTTTATTTTGAAATTGGGTCAAAATTAAATAAAACTCATGTACATGTAAACAAGACCAATGAGTCCAGCTCAGGGCTCAACCCAAAAGCTCATCAAGATCCATTTTTCAAGCAAAAAATTTGAAACAAGCTCTCTAAATTTCTAAGAATCAAACACGCTTTTGAAGTTAATATGCATTCGAGTGGAGCGATTTCATAAACAAGTCGCTCATACATGAAGAACACGCATTGTGTTCTTCATAAACAGATCATCAAAGAAGATCAACAAGTCAACGACCGATTCCATGATCAATAAGTCGAAGACCGATCATTCAAAGTAGATCAACAAGTTAGACCGGTCAAAAGATCAACAAGTTCAACCTAAAAAATAAGCTGCAAATCCCTTGAGACAATTCTTCATTCGAAAACAAGATGTGAAGCTTTCGAAATATTTACAAGCTGTGAACAATATGTAAACCATTTAATTTGTCCCAAGGCTTCAATCATACCAAGAAATATCTTAGTGTAATTTGTTTTGTTTTTTTTTTTCTTATATTTTAGACAGCTCATCATTTCGACATGTTTCATTTTATAGATCACATAATATTAATTGCTATAAAAAAAAAGGGGAATGTGTAGAAATTTTAATATTCGATTATTTTAATATAAGAAAATCAATTAAAACGGTTGTCGGCTTTACATGTGATTAAAAATTATTGGGCCGACTTCAAATAATTATTGTATGTAGCAAATTTGAGCCACATAATTCGTCACTATTTTAAGGAATTGGAATTAAGCAAAATTTGCAAATTATGTACATATTTTTCGTCATTATATTATTATATATAAAAGTTTGTTATTTAACTAATGAAAAAAAAAAAATGTAATAATGAAATTGAAGATATAATCTATAAATGAGATAGAAAAGTATGTACAAATACGTGTCAAAAAATAGACAAGTTTTTTTAAATGAAAAGAATTTATCATTTGGTCTCTAATTATTGCTTTTGTTGGCAAAACAAAACAAAAACAATCTTTTATATTGTATATATTTTAAAGATTTATTTATAGATTTTTTATTTAAATATGGAGGTTTCACCTCAAAACCAATTAACAATGAGAAAAATAACTCACTTTATCTTATAAATATATTGAAGAATCCTCACATTTCCAATTTAAGACAAATGACCACGAGGCGAGTATCTCCAACATCCTTCCTCAAGATGACGTTTTTTAAGTTATCTTGGATTAGATCCAAATTTGTTTCCCGAAATATCTGCTTTAGCTGGTTCTGAATTTTTTGGATCATGAAATGTCCACTTATGTTTTTTTTCCACTTGAGTGGAATCTTCAAAAAAAAAAAATATTATTATTATTATTATTATTATTATTATTATTGTACCCATATTTTTAAAATTCAAATCATCTTTTTTATATTACTCCAAATGCACATCAAGTTTTTTTTTTTCTTTTTATTGTCTATTTATTTGTTTTTGAAAATTTGTCAAAAATACAATTATCTTCTTAAAAAAAATGAAACCATGATAAAATATAAAGAAAAAGAAAACTACAATTACTAACAAGCAAATAGTAGTTATACATATGTTCCATACCATCAATTCTGTTAAAAATAATTGAAGTAGGAAAGTTTTACTTACACATAATTTTAGGTAGAAAATATTTTAAGACCATATTCATATTTGTCCATACTCACCGATCAACCCACTAATGGAACACCAAATTTAACTAAATTAAGATCATATTATAATTCTTTTTTTAATACAATAATATTTGGGGATGAGAAATTCAAACTTATATTCTCTTTTATCAAAGAGACAAATCAACTATTTTTAGATTAAGCTTGACTTTGGTCAAATGTTCATACTACTAATATTTTAAGAGGTTCAAGTTCGAGCCTAGATTCGAGGTACAAGTCTAAAATTGTCTTCCACATTAAACACCTTACGCTGAATAAATAAGTTTAAAAATATTTGCATCTTTCCTTGCATCTTCGAGTTTTTTCATTTGTTGTTGTTATTAACTAGCTATTATAAATGATCTTTTAACTCTTCAAATAACTCGATCAAGAAAAAAAAAAGTTCGTGATTATGCCTAGATTTGAAATATAAGTCCGGCATCTTCAAGGGTGTTTGTTTGTTATTAACAAATATTACAAATAAACTTTAACAGCTTCTCGAATAACTAAATTCAAATGAACTATTATAATCACTCATTTTAATCATTAGTTTCTAACTACTCAAAATATACCCCTTTCTAATCGCTTATTTATAATCACTAAATAATAACTCATTCCTAACCTCATACAAACGAGCTTTTATCCATAATCCCTTAATAAAAACCATATCTAAAATGAGCTATTAACTACATCCTCTTTGTAAATAACCACATCCGAGTAAGCTATTATTAAAACTCAAATTTCTAATCACTCAAAATAGCTCTTCATTTATAAATACATCGCTTCTGGCTAAGCATCTTTCACGACTAGTCGCTTCTAGCAAAACAGCAAGTGAATGAATGACCCCCACAACTCCCCCATCCAAACAACTTCTTGAGCTTTATAGGAAAAATCACTGGTCACTGCTATCAAGCTTCATTATTTATACATACATACTGAATCTACAGTTTCTAAAAGCTTCAAACAATTTTCTAGACTAATTGTACAAATCAATATCCATCTTAAAGAGAAAATGAAGAATAAACAAATAAATAGCTACAAAGATGTGAATTTACAACTTGATCTCCTCAATTAGTTGGTCAAATCATAGTGCTCAATTTTGCTGCCTGAATCAGAATTAGTATGAGAGATAGAACATGAGAAAATAACTTGCAACTTACAACATAAATCATAAATGCAATGCTTTAAACTCAAGGAAAGAAGTTTGAAGATAAATGAAATGAAAATGCAGAAATAAAATAAGGTGTTGATGACTAACATTACTCTGTACAAATCAGAACAAACCAGTTGAAGAAAAAAGTTCATCTAAGATTGGAACTCTCAACTATCCTGCGAATAGAAAAGATAACCAGGCAAGGGCTAATTTTTCTTTTTTTTGGAAACTGGAAAACCAAAGTTTAGTTGGAATAATCACGTCCATCCCCAAACTAGGCACCGGGAGGAATGGATACACGAGAGGTGTCTACAAATTAATGTCACATATTGGTCTCAAACTTCAGATTTTAAGGAGAGCACACCTTCAAAGCCAAGTCATCGATCATTGCACCACCCCTTAGAACAAGCAAAGGCTAAATTATTAATGTCAAAAGTAAGTAGAATCTTCTATTTTCCTTCTTAACTGCGATTTTACCTAGAATAAACCTGGGTTTCTAAACAGAGAGATAATGTCTAATCCGACACTAGGGGAATTCATTCACATCAATGCCTTCGACACTACACGGTTCTGCTCATTCATGATGGTAACCGAACAGATCCACAGAAAAAGCAAGATCAGTTAATTGTCTATGGATTTTCTTCTTCCAAATGTTTCTCATTTTTTCGATAACCAAGCACACATGGATGAACTATGGAGCAAAAGTTAGACGATATCAGCCCCACATATTCCTGGTGATAAATTCATGTAAACTCCCCAATAACAGGGTGATAAAAAAACTTGAAAGCTTTGGGAAGTTCCATACACTACTAATACACTTCCACCTCAAAATAAGCAATCTATATAATCATTTTGAGGGAAAAAACAGTTTACAGGTGAGAAAGGGAAAAATGTTGCAAACTTGAGATGGTAGAGAAATTTACTTGAGAGCGACAGCCTGTTTTTCAAGGCAATTTGTAGAGGCCGAGAAGCGGCTTCTCCCGCTGTTCAACCCTCTTCTTTGCAGCCTCCCTTGCTTTAAGGGCTGCCTTTTCTTCTTCAGAGATCGCCTTTTGCTTCTCACCTGGCCTCTTCCTCTTGCCAACAGCAATTGATGAAGGAGCACCTTTAACAGATCGTTTCGAGTTTGCAGAGGCGGAAACGACCAACCCAGGTGGGGGCCCACTTTCCCCTTTATCCACATTTTTGTCTTTCATAGCTGCACTTGAAGAGGTTGAGGATGGCTTCTCTAAAACTGGTTTCTTATGTTTGGAGTTCGAAAAAAACTGAGGTGAAGCATGTGCCTCTTCCTGTGTTACCCACTTGCCTGTTGCAAACATTTAACTTAGTAAGCAACATACGCTTGTATTAAAAAAGGGTAAGCAATAAATTTGGTAATGATGGTTTGGAGAAAGTTCAAGTTTAGTACTTATGATTTAAAAATCTAGACTTAAGACCTTATGGTTTGGAGAAATATAGAATTTAGTCTCTATAGTTTGAAAAAAATAGAATTTAGTCCTTATAGTTTGATAAAACCTAAAAAAAAAAGTTATTTGTAAATCGTAGGCGAATTAAGTATGTAGATGTAACTTATGATGTATGAATGATGTGTTTTTTTGTCCAATCAATTACTTATCTCGTACTCTTATCATTATCATTAAATACATAAATAACAAACTAGTAACTTCTATTTATTTAATTCACCAACAATTACGAACGACGTCAACTATTTTTTAGATTTTATCAAACCTTAGAGACTAAATTCTAAATTTTTAAATCATAGGGACTAAATTGTAGATTTCTTTAAATCATAAGAACTAAAGCCTAGATTTTTAAATCATAAGACTAAGTTTTCACTTTCTTCAAACCATCGGAACCAAATTTATAATTTACCCTAAAAAAATACGAAAGAAAGATAGAAGTTCAAGGTTCATCATTCAAAAAACCATTTGTGTACCAATGGCATCGGAGTAGTAGAAGCCTGAATTTGAGTCATAGTAAAAACCATTGCTTTCGTTGTAATAGTAGCCCGAAGTGCTGTCAAGCTCCCATTCTGTCATCATTGAGAGCTGTATCAGTTTGAAAAGTACCAAAGATCAAGATGATGATAAATGACATTGATAAGAATCAAGCTAACAAGAGCCTAAAATGATTGAAATAGATAAGTTGATGAATCAAAGAGACTTTGAGCATACAATGCATATCTTGTCTCCTTTAATCTTTGTTTATTATTATGGAAGACTCAATTATATTGACTATATACATGAACAAACCATGCATAATTAATGGGCATGGAATATTATGACCAATAACATAAACCTTCCTTTTCTTTTTAATAGTAAGCTTGATGGTAAAATATCTGGATTCCGGAGGCCCCCGCACCCATCTGAAGGCATGGACTCGAAAGACAACAAGATATTTTACAATCAAGCTCACTTAGAGGGTTTAAATTTGAGTACTCCAAGGGAGAGTACCTTGGGGAAAAGAAAATCATCCTTTAAGTAGATTAGATTGTAACCAATATCAACGGAATAATCTTCTCCACACAAGTCAATAAAAGCTCTTTTTCCCATCAAATCAACTATAAGGCATTTACTGACTATTTCTAAAAACTAACAAAGTTGCAACTCTGCAGCACTTACTCTCTTCACCATTTTCTTCTACATCAACTGGAAGTGCATGAGAATCTCTAGCTTCACGAAAATTCGCTATGTCCTTTTGATAACTACGCTTAGCTTTCTGCACAACATAGAAAAAATATAAATAAATAAAAGAAAAAATAAGATTACAAAATTAATAGATCAAGCAGAAACTGTTTGTCAAGATCATATTTGATGAATATAGTAAGGTAAACCCATACACATACACTTGCAGGATTCGGCCTCCTGTCAAGCGAACCTCACGAATTTGGCACTTAACCCTGTTATTTAAAGTTTCAGCAACATGTTTCTAGATCATTGTAAAACACATCCATATCAAAATTCCATGTCTTGATATAAAATTAACTTTACAATAACTCATTAACATAAATTTTTGGAGCCGAGTGATTATTTAAGATGGGATAATAGCAAATAGCATGTTCTGTGCTTGAACCCCTCTAGTGTCATTTCCTACCAAATTAACATTGATTTCCAATCATCGGCCTCCCACAAATTTCCAAACTCAAAACTGAGGGGTATATCAATAAGTATTGATATAATAATAAATTTACCATAAATTCATTGGCTTGTGTTTTTTAGTCAAGTGATCTATCAAAATGAACTCATTTACATATGAAATCACCAAAGATTTGCAGACTAGTTTCGTAAGTGGACATGGGACAGCTATACCCAAAAAAGATCTTCACTCTAGTATGCGAAATCAATCATGATAAATTCATTATAGTACAACATTACTATCTATTCGTATTCTTAATAGACTTAAATCAGAGTCAAATGCTCATAATTATATGCTGGAGAACAGAACTTAATGTATAACTAATAGTTTTAAAGAGCCCCATTAGGGAACTACAAGTAAATGAATTAACCGGTCAAGTTAAGAGCATTAACTCGATGCGTGCAATTGCAAACAGCTTGGTTCCTTTGCAATACTGATGTTTGCGCAGGCATAAAATTTCACAACGAAGTTGACATGACATGAGCATTCATAACTTGGACTAAAAAAACATGGACTTTGGAGTATAGAAAAACTAAATTTAGTACTTCTGAAATTTAAACAGATGAATAATACTACAAGGCATAGCCATCAACATAGATGAGATGAATTGAAAGTTCATGAACTTACAGCCTCAATTTGTTCAATGGCACGTACTGCTTCCTTTTGTTCTTTGTCCTTGGCAGCATTCTCCTTTCTCATGTTTGTAAGCCTCAAGGCAACATTATCTTTATGACGTTGACCGAGCTCATGATTTCGGATTGTGGAAGGATTATTTGAAATAAATATTTTGCAGAAGTCGCACCATTTGTTACCTTGGCTAACCCAATACTGGAGAGGAGGATTTAAGAGGTGGGAAAAAACACACTTTAGCAGTCTTGCTAGTTCACACAAACGAATGCACGAATGTAGCTATAAGCTTTGTATGAAAACAGTGAATTTAAGCGCAAACATCGCAGGAAACAGTCAGGAAACCATAAAACTTTCAAACACTGAAACATGAGATCATAAGTGTCATTCCCAAAATGCTAATCAAAAGCCGAACAACAATTTACAAAATTGAAAGGATATGTTCCTGCATTTCTATGTGGATGCATTAGGGATGAAAGGAAAAACAAATGACCAACAAAACCAAACCGATCCAATGGATCAACTTGGTTTTTATAACAATATTAGATTATTTGGTTTGATATTTTAGAAAACCGAAATATATTGATTTAGTTTTGGTTCTTGGTAAAATAACCAACCTAAAAAGCGAACCGAAAATATAAATACTAAATTTTTTTTTTTTTTTAAATATTGTATTTAGACTAGATGGAAGAACAAATTTAAATATGAAATATGAGGTAAAAGCATTATAAATATTACATTATTTATAGAAATGTTGTTTGTGGTTAGTAAAATAAAAACCTTTAGAATCAAATTGAAAATGGGACAAAAAAAGTTTGAAATGAACAAAATTCTGATTGCTATTCCAAACTGAACCGAACCGAACCAATGGTTTTGTCCTTTATTAAACATTGATTTTGACTCAATTATTGGAAAATTGAAGATATTGGTTTGGTTGTCGGTTCGACACATAACCAACAAAAACGGAACGGAAATCGCTCTTAGTTTGCATATATGAATGTATACACGAAACCAAACACTACTAGCAACAAATATTGAAACAAGAACAGGCATCACAACCAACAGAAACCAAAAGCAAAACCTTTCCGAAACTAATGAACGAAGCAAAAAAGTTGGAACAAAAAATGAAACGATTCGCATCTCACTAGTTTCCATCAAAACAAAAGATCAACTTACGAAACAAGTTTAGTCCATGAGAAATACAAAAAGTCACATAACTCTCAATAAAACCTAACGTCTGCAAGATGGGTGCCAAAATTACATTTACACATACGGCTGGAAGACCAATCAAATTATAAACACGGAAAGAAATCGAGTTTCCTTTCAAGTTCTCATCGAATGATTATCAAGAAAAATATATTGGAAAAACAGGTACCTCAGTCATGATTCTGCGTCTTGCAAAACGTTGATCTGGTAAAGAAAATCGAAATCTGTCGTCAAAACACACTGAAACTAGTACTGAACGAAAAGTTTGAGCTGATTGACAAGCGTATTGGCGGTAATATGTTAAGAAATCGAACAAATCGAGGGAAATTGATGGAGAAAGATTGTAAGAAAGAAATCTTAAACCCTAAATTTCCCGCTCGATGAGTACATCAATTTTGGGATTCGCAAAGAAACGGGTTGTGGATCAGTTCAAGTCTAGCATCCAACGGGTCGAGTGGACCAGATCGAAATTTGCTTCTTTTTTTTTTCTTTTTTTTTTTACGAATTCATAAATATCATATACTTGTATATGTTAAATTAAAAAAAAATAATTCAAATAAATTTCTAAATTTAAAATTTAAAATTAGAAATAATTTTGAAAAAAATTAAATAGGATTTAGAAAAACAAAACAAAGAAAAAATATATGAAATTATTATTGAAATTTGTGAAGGATTAACAAAATCTACGAGATTAACTTAACTCGTCTACCAAACAAGAATTAGAGTGATTAAGTTAATGAGTATTAAATTAACACTTGAACTACATGCGCTCAAATTTCTCTATCTTGAACTTTTAATTATATTATCATAAGTTCTAATGGCGCAGTTGGTTGATGGATTGAGTTTTGAAGGTATATTCTTTTCAAAATCTCAAGTTCGAGAACTATAATATATTATATATTAGTGTAGCAACGTGTAAAGATTATCAGACATATATATGAAGTTGATATATCTTTATTTTATTTATTTATTTTAAAATAAAAATAAGAGCTTTGGTTTGTGATTTGTTGATTTGAGTATTGTACATGACTTTCGATCAAAAGGAACAAATGAAGTCTAAAATAAATTTAAAAACAAAGTTCGTCTAAAGGGGTGTTTGGATTTGGAGGAAAAGAAGAGGAAGTTGAAATCCTTATTAATTTTTTGTATATCATAACTTTTTTCTAACTCATTTTCAACGGCTCCTCGGCTTCTTCAAACATCTTATCAAAACTTTATATCAAATTTCATCTAAAATAAACATCTCTCTTAAACAAAAATTATAAACAAAAAAAATTCAATCTCTCATTTTTAAAACATCAATCTCCAAACAAATACTTCATATTCTTAATCAACTCCATTTATTCTTCTTTCTCTTCTTCCTCTTCTTCCTCTCTTCTCTTCCCATCAACTCCAAAATACAAACGACAAGATGATTGGATGTTGTGTATCAAGTCCTTCATGAGTGGCAAAGTCATCACACTACTTGTAAAAGAAAGAAATAATAATAATAATAAATTACATCTTCATTTATAGTGGAATTTCAAGTCAACATTCTTGGGAAGTTGTCCATAGAGCTTTTGAAATGGTCCAAACAAACAGCTCCCAAAAGAATTGGCTCTGAAAAGTAAGTTCATAAATATGCTTCAAAAATACAATTTGGTTGGCTAAGTTCCATGCTTTATGGTTGTTTTGAGACCCCTATGAGATAAATCCAACCAATAGCTCTCATGTATGTTTTGTAACAGAAACAAACTAATCTGTACCGAGATGATCGACACCTTGATGGGCTAACGGGTTTCATGACACCTTTGCTAGCGTTCGACTCGACACGCCGTGAAGTAACTTGACAAATCCAAGGAAGCTTAGCTTCCCATCAGTGTGTCTAATCCAATCTTGAAGAACGACATGGAGCGGGATGGCTGGACCGAGACCGAGTTCCTGGAATATTTTAGAGAAGATCAAACGAAACGCTTTTCGCTACAATTTGGCATCATTAGGTTACCAATTACCACACTTCTGATTAGGAGCGAAAGGAAGAACCAAAAACTGACAAAATCACACCAAACCAAATCGATCTAATTGATCAATTCAATTTTTTAGAACAATATTGGATCATTCGGTTTGATATTTTAGAAAATCAAAATTTATCAGTTCAGTTTCAGTTCGTGACGGAAGAACTAATAAAAAACCAAAGCGTCGGTATTTAAATTTGATGGAAGAACTAATTTAAATGTGAAATCTGAAGTAAAAACATGGTAAATATTGTGATGCTTTTTTGAAAAGTATTGTTTTTTAGTTAGTAAAATGAAAATATTTAGAATATAATTAAAAATCAAATTGAGAATGAGACAAAAAAATTTGAAAAATAAACTAAACTTTTTTGTCAAAATAAAAATTGAAAACCGAACCAATGGTTTTGTCATTCATTAGACATGGGTTCTCATCCAATTATTACAAAACCGAAGATATTGGTTCGATTATCAGTTTGGCACAAAATCGAACCGAAATCACCCCTACTTTTGATAATAGCCAGGATGAATGAGAAACTTTGCAAATAATTATGAACGTGGAGGAGGGTGTGACTTACAGAAGCAAGTTCTTCTATGACGATTGCCCGATTTCCATCCTTATCAAAAATTTCATATGCGCAACGAGCATGTTGTTCCCATCGATCAAGTGCTTCTAGCTGATGAATGCTCAATGCAGCAGCACAGAATTCTTGGAAATCCATTCCTCTGTATTGAAGTGTATTTAACTGCCATGGAAAAAGTTCCCTATTAAGTATTAAGTAGGAATTGTATGCCTACACAATTACAGCTTATTGCACGGGGAAAAGCAGCAAAAAAAAGGGGAAGTTACATTCGCAAGAAAATCTAGCGTACGGGACTCGTTCATGGCATCGGTTGCGTATTTCCCGAGACCCTGTCCACAATAAGGATGACAACAATAAATTTCCACCAACAGTTTTTGTTTTTGTTTGTGTGCGAGAGTGTATGCATCAAGAAAGAGAGAGAGAGAAAGCCAACCATCTTAATTGTCTCCAAAGTTATAAAGCCATTTTTATTTGGCTCCAACAGTTCAAACTGTTCCTTTAGATAAGAGAGTTCATCTACTGTCAATGTCTTGGATACAGCCTGCAAACAGGAAACATTAAAAGTTACATGGCAGAACAAAAAAGTTCGAAATACCTTGAAAACGCACTGCCTTCAAAAAGAATAGGAGCGCATCGACACTCCCTCACTTTTCAAGCTTGGATCGGAGAGACTGATGTGGTTCAGACACGAGTTGACTAGTACTTTATCGATCCAATGAAGAAAGAAGCAGAAATATGCGAGTACGCACCTTTAAGGCAGCCTTACGCAAGGACGATGACCGCAAATACATTCTCATGAGCTTGAATATTAAGATATCAATAGGAACCTTTGCACCATTGTGATTCCGAATCCAAGGATGACCTGAAAAGAGATCGTTGCAGGAGACTAAGGACATTAAGCAAGTCAACAACATAATAAGAGGGAAAGAAAAAAGCATACTTAATGCTTGGGCGGCGGTCAATCGTTTGCGTGGATCCTTGTTTAGCAAACGTTTGACGAAGTCCTTTGCTTCAGAAGATAATGAAGGCCATGGACCTTCATCAAAACTTAGATCAGCTTTCAAGACTGCTCGAAAAATTCCTGACTCGGTCCGGGCCCAAAATGGACGACTACCACATAGAAGAATGTAAGCAATCACTCCTATGCTCCACACATCAGCCTCTGTAGCATAAGATCTATGAAGAACTTCGGGTGCCACGTAGTATGCGCTTCCAACAATGTCGTTAAGTCTTTCATCTATAAGTCGCAACAATTAAATTACAGCACATTCTAGTATGTGGATATCAACAGCAAAAAAAAAAGGGAAAATAAAACAAACCTGGTTTGACAAAATCAGATAAGCCAAAGTCGATAGCTTTCAACTGGGCATTCTCGTCTTTAGATGTATACAAGAAGTTCTGGAAAATTGAACTATTAGAATATTAAATAAATAAATGAAAATTGCACAATGAAATAAAATTTACATTCTACACATAATCTTTTATCTATAATGGACTGCAAAAAATATGGAAGCAAGATGGATGGGACCTTGACAATAGTGATGACACTAGTGAGAAAGACGAGGACGAAAAAAACTACAGATCTATATTTCATTTACGGGTCGATTTCTCATAAAAAAAGTATTTTTATGGGAGATAATTACATTAAGATTATGAAGAAAGATTACAAGTTGGAACATTTTTTTCACTTATTTGTCAATTGCTAACGGATGAGGAAATAGAAATACAAAGGATATCGCAACCAATGAACATCTAGAATTTAACTAAAACGAAAACATATCATAAATAATTAGTCACAAGGGGCAGCTGATATCAAATCAGAGAAACGATGCAGTACTACATTTCCAGTTGTTGGGTGGGGCTGGGAAATGGGAGGACGGATAACAAGCCTCTTAAGGTTTTTTTTTTTTTGAAACTGGAAAATCAAAGCTTTGCTTCACTATACCCGAAGTAACCACGCCCGTCCTTTGGCCAGGCATCTGGAGACAACAAAGGAATGGAGACACATCAAGTGTCTACAAATTAATGTCACGGGTAAGTCTCGAACCTGGGACCTCGAGGGAGCACACCTTCAAAACTCAAGCTTTCAACCACTATGCCACCCCTTGGAGACTAACAAGCCTCTTAAGTAATTTTCCGGCAAACAAACCTCTTTCACGATTTTCCAATAGAGCTGTTGTGGTTAATTGTAATCAAATTCACTTAAAAAGTGTAGAGAATATGATTAACCTCAGGTTTCAGATCTCGATGCACAACACCCTGAAGATGACAAAATGCAACAAAGGTCAATATCTGAACCATGACAGCTTTTGCGTCTTCCTCCGAGTACTTTCCACCTCTAAAGAACACAATTACAATCTCTATTAGAGACAAATAATGAAAGTCTAAATTATTAAGAAACTAAGAAATAATACTATTTGTAACCAAAATTACCACCTTGAAAGTATTCGATCTAAAAGCTCTCCTCCTTCGCACAACCTGAATGCCCACAGAAGTAATAGCAAACACTATAAGTTCAGGATGTTACATCAGTAATGACAATAAGATTGTGAAAATAAAATCTACAGCCTAATCAACATGGAACAGAATTGAAAGTGATATAAGAAAAAAAATAGAATTAAAAGTGCTCGTTAATTATAAATGCAAATCAAGATAGAATGAAGTATAAGTAGGTGCTCCAAGCTTACTCCATTACAATGTAGACATTGTCAAGATCTTCAAATGCTTCGTAAAACTGTACGAGATTAGTGCGTCCAGTCAAGGCTCGCAATATTTTTACTTCCCTTCTCACATCCTCAATTGCAATAGCTGTTGTCATCTGGCAATAAAGTATTGTGAGGCACAATGAAATCAGTTATAAAGTAAGGCTTACAAGTAATGGGAGTGACTCGTGAGAGAGAAATAGAAAGTAGTATTGAATGAACAGAATTTAAAAAATATGGGAAAAAAAAAACTAGAATGCATAATTCGTTCACATTTGATGACTGTAAAGTCAAGACTGCATGATGCCAAATGTGGAGATATTAGATATCAAAAAGACTCAGCACGAAACAACTGTAAGATGTACATAATTCTTTAACTTTTTTAGTAAAAAAACATTTGGGGGTGGGGAATTCGGACCCATTAGTCCATGACCAAACTCATAAACACTTATTCTTTTAAGTTTGGAATTAAAGATTCTCAAGTATGACAATTAAGACCCTATTTGATAAATTTAGTCTTTTGTTTTGCTTACGGTTATTTTGCTTGTTTTCTCATCATTTCTCTACCGTGAGTTTCATCTTCTACTAATAATATGTTTGAGTTCTTAGCAAAATTCAAAAAAAAAAAACTGCTTAAAACAACATTTTTAGTTTTGAACACTTGGGCTTTATTTTCGGAAAAAACGTACATAAAAAGTAGATAACAAGACAAAGAAACTCATGGGTAAAGAGTAGTATTTACAGGTTTAATTTTTAAAAACTAAAAACCAAAGAGTTACCAAATGGAACATATTTATGATATCATTTGAAAAGTGAATTTCCACCCACATGCAACAAACATTTTCCAACCAAACACAACCGATGTTTTGGAAGATACTACTATACACACATGCACAATGAATTAAGAAAATGAAACCAGTGATGACTAGACTATAACTTGACCCATGAAAAGTGCATTTTCACTAAGCTATTGCCAGTCCTTCTCAAGGAAGAATTTATTAGAATACTTTCATCAGTTCAATTCACTAAATTCTCAGTCGAAAAGAACCCTAGGCTATATCAGAAATCTAACAGCCGAAACTGACTCTAATCGACATCCAACTCCAACCGTCAAAGCGAAACCAGCCAAAAGGTTAGGTTCGTAACAGGAAACTGAAAGCTGCTTGAGAATAATAGTGTGACAGAGAACCAATTGGAGGCCATGATCCTTCTCAAATATTTTACTGGATCTTTATCAATTTCTCAAGATTGTCAGAAGACTCATATCTCAAACAATGAAAAAGCTCAATATACTGAGACAATCCAGGAGGAAAATTGTATCAACCATGTACAGGCAAGTCTAAGGAACCTGGTGTTTGTTTGAGGGTTTTATGGAGCCATTAAAAATTAGCTTAAATAATCACTCTATAAAAACCCCCATCAAAACAAGCTATTACAACCATTTCTTCTTTAAAATCACTCGCAATAGCTCATCATTTCTAATCACGAAAAATAATCACTCCACAATTTGCAAACGAACACCTCAACAGAATTGTTGGTCTAAAGAAACATATTTCCTAATTGTGTTTGGAACAGTAGAAAATCAAAAAATGGGCCCGTACTCGGATCATTATCATCGTTGACTCATAAGGAAAGAAAAAGCCATATAAGCTAACCCTTTTACTTTACGCGTCTGCCACTTAGAATCCCAATTGCAGAAGAATCATTCAAGATAAAGTAAGGTTATATAAATGCCTAAATTAGCAAATCAACCAGAATTGTTAAACGCTTTCCAATCTGAACATGATATTTTAATTGAAAAACTAAACAATTAGAGGAGGAAAATTCTAAACCAAACTCTATTTTTCAACAGAAAGATCGAGTGATAGCAGGGAAAATCTTGAGAAACTCTGCCTCTTATTAGCAGATTAAGAGACGGGTGAAGAAGAAACTCAAAAAAAGCAAATGGGTTATGATTCAAACAAGATCCTAAACCAAAATTAGCAGTACCCACAAATTTATTTACAGAATAAGCTTTTGTTGAAGGAACTATGAACTCAAATCTGCATGAAATTGAAAGAAATTGGGGAACTCAAAATTGAAAATACTCTAACCTTAGCTTTAGGGATAACTTTAACAGCAACTTGTTGACCCTTTAGCTCGCCTTTCTTGAACCTCGCAGAACAAGTATACCCAAAATGCCCTCTGCCCACTTCTTCTCCAACCTCCAATCGACTGTTGAGCTCTTTCGAGAACCCAAATCTCTTATCCAACTCGATCCCATCTTCCTCGTCGCCTTCCTCCGGAATCGCCGCCGTGGAACCCGCCTTCTTCCCGAGCCTCCGCGCTAGCACAGCCCTAATATGCTTCGCCGGAGAAGGAGGAGCAAACGACCGCCGGAAGAATCTACCGGGAGTAGAGCTAGCACTCTCGGTCCCACCGCCCGGCAACGGCGAGTTCTGACTCTTCTTCTTCGAAAAATAGTGCGCGGGACTAGGGCTGTAAAATGGAAAGAACGGCGACTGTTTTCCGGCGACTTGGTCGTCTTTCCGGTGAGGAGTGGGCGCCGATTTGGGAGTCTGAGATTGATCAATCCGCCCATCTGGGTCCCTCGGAGCGTAGGGATTCGGCTTCGGCGGTGGCTTGGAAGTACAAATTCCCATCAGAAAACTGAAAAATTAGAGAAAATCACCAATCGTCGATCAGCGAAGAGCCGTTCGAAGGTTTTTACTGCTGTGTGAACCAAAAGGGCAAATCAACTGCATAGTATGAAGAAACTTGGAAGGGTTTTGAGAGAGTAGAGAAAAAAATGAAGGGTTCTTGAAGAGAAAAACAAATGGAATTCTGTCGCAGAGATTTCGAGAGAAGAAGAAAAGGGATTAAGGGAAAGAAGAAGAAGAAGAAGAAGAAGATGAATTTTGAAAGAACTGATGGAGTGAGCCATCTAGCTGTACATCTTCATAGCTAACTGGCCACGTGTCAGGCACATGATATTTATTTTTACATTAATTTTCATTTTTATTTATTTCACTTCTATTTTAATTTAATATTATTGGGTTTTTTCTAAAGTGTCCAAATATTTCCTACCAAAAATATGAAAACTTTTAGTTAATGACACCACCTTCTTATCTAACTAACTTGTCATAATTGTATTATTAATTTAGTTTTTTTTTTTTTTTTTAATAATTAGGAGGTACTTTTACAATTTATATTTGGATGGGTGGGTTAAATTTAACTTCATATTTGAATCTTAGTCCAATTGAGTAATCCAACATAATAAATAAATGATTTCAAAAAGGAAAAAAAAAAAAAAAAAAAAAGGAGTAGGAAAATAAAATGGCAAAGTCATAAGGAATCCTTCTTTATTTGTTATCTTTGAGTTAAGAATTGAATTAAAGATGTTTGAAGTTCTTTCCTACTTAAATTTTAGATATAAAATTATATATTGTTCGGGATTCGAACTCAATGTCACGATCGCACTCTTCGACTCGTGCGGCGCCATGATCGCCCATACGTCATGGCCAGCCTAAGAGGGGAACTCAAGCCCCAAA
>JBBMEG010000001.1:358030-388053 GCA_037832605.1 Cyclanthera cordifolia | reverse complement strand
CGGGTTTCCATTCCCGAAGAAGACACCCAAGACACTCGTCTTGCAAGCGCTCGCCCACGCCATGACACACTCGTGTGCCACAGGGTAGCTCACTTAGGCCACAGGGCCCAGGGGTGGTGGAGAGCGTGAATTCATGATCTTTGGGTAACATAAATGTCGTTGAGCTACTGTTCTTTTGGCGATGATTACTTAAACTTACGTGCACGTTTGTTTATCTAAATATGCACAATTATTTATCTAATTTTTTTTTGTTTAATATTTTACTAATTAATTAATAAGTTATTTTTTGAAATAAAATGCATTATATGAAATAATAAAATAATATTAATTGTATGTTTTGAATAAAAGAAAAAAAAATCATAGCTTTATTATAATTGTCCGTTGAAAATTTTTAGAAGGTCACTCTATTAAGAACTATCTCAAACTAAGCACGTTTAACTATAAAATTTTTATGATATAAAAAAAGAAGGTGCATCTTGTAGATATATATATATATATATATATATATATATATATATAGTAGAAATCAAATTTTTTTTAAGCATTTATTAACCATGAGACTATATCCTAAATTACTCTCATTTGGATATAGACTCAGTTCATTCAAGTATTCCTCCCAACCGCGGGCATTATACTATCATAATCAAATTGGTGCACAAAACACAAATTAAAAGATTATACATTTAATCCATGATATTCTTTATTTAACAAAATAGTTATGATAACTATTATTTAATTGTTATATCTATCCTTCTCTTTTTTTCTTTTCTCTTTTTTTTTTCTAGTTAATCCACTAAATATGGAATTAAGGATTAAACTCTCAAAACTTATGGTTCTTGATGTGTTTATTTATATCAAAATTCTTAACATTAAATTATGAAATAAATCTAATTATATGTAAGATAAACAATAATTTATTGTTCAATTTGTCCCATACTTTTAATTTAGTTTTTAAGATAAATTAAAGTTTTATTTTTTTATTGAAATTTAATATTCAAAATGGATGTTTGTCAATAATTAAAAAAAAAAATCAAAATAAATGAAATTTAAATTTAATTAGTTAGTTTTATGGATGAATTTAATATTGTGATTATTTAATGCATTTATTTGGGGATGGTTAGGAAGGAAAAATAATAGTGGTAGATTAGATTAGATTAGAGATGAATGAGCATGGTCCCAATCACAAAGGACAAGACAATATTGTACTTTACACCATAGATATAAATTTGTAAAAAAAAAATAAATATATATTTATTTTATATTAATAATTGTGGTTTAAATTGGAGTTTGACAAGTAGAGTTAATATTAGCAATTTTAAAATATAATTTTATACTATATTAATGGCTTTTGTATATTATATCAATTTTTAAGATGGATGTTACTGAAAATAGTATATATAAATTCTATTGGGATTTGGCTTTATGTTTGAGCATGTTGGGTTAAAAAACAAAGGTATAATGTGAGTTGGAATAAATTTGGGTTTTAAAAAAAATTGTGGATAGAATTTGAAAATTTTAAATTGAAACATTCTAATCTAGGATTTTATAAAATAAATAAATTATATATATATATATATATATATATATATATATGATAACTTTTTTTTGCTTATTAACCATCATTCCATGAGTAATTTGGTAGTCAATTATAATAAGAAACTAAATTATTTATAGATTAAATTTATGATGTTGATTGACCAGTGGATAAAACTCCAAAAATAAAATTCATAAATATATATATATATAATCATCAAAAATATAATAAAATATAGGAAAATTGCGTAAACCACCTCTAAAATATGGTGTTTGTAACAACAATTAAGTAGTTACCTCACATAAATTGATTTTTTAACAAATATATTTATTTATGGATATTTCTTTTTATTAAAGTTGTTAAAATTTTGATTTTGGATTTTTTTTTTTTTTTTTTTTTGTTAAGTTACTATTAGTTATAGTGTTGTAAATTTTTCTATTTTAATATTATATTAAAAAATAATGATATTATGTCAAGTAAAAAATGATTCATTTTTTTTAATAATTAATTTTTTTTTTTTTTACATTCTTGAGAAAATTATTATGATAATGAAAAGATCCCTTAATTAACAAATATGACATTTAAAAAATCAATTAGTTTACAAATTTTTGTATTATAAATTTATAAGAGTAGAAATTATGAATTTCTCTGGTTACATACTTTTAAGGAGACAAAAGTAAGAATAAATATTTTTTAGACAATTTTATTCTCTTCACACATGTGAACATTTCTTAAAATGAACTTAAAGTGTTAATTGCAATACTTTTCAACCTTTAGGGGAGGTGATTGCTCAAATTGAAAGTTTAAAAGACTTAACTGTTACAAACAACATACTTTATGAGGAGTAGTTTGTGCAGTTTTTCCTAAAATTTAATAACTATAAGACTAAACTCTAATTTTTAAAAATATATGGACGACATCATTTCTATCGCATCAGAGTCTTATCACCCTACATCATATTAAATGTACGATCGACGAGACATCAAGCAACGATCAACGATGCATGTCTTTCTTGTTCCACTAGTTAGGACCAAATTTTCACATGTTATAACAACCTTCTTTTTTTGATGTCAAAGACCATTAGCTATGTTCGACCATGAAATTTGATCCTAATATTCTTTAATTCGTCACACTACGATATAAATCAACCCAAAATTAATTATATGATTTGATTTACACTCCTTATGTCTAAGATCTAACCTAACAAATACAATCAATTGATAATCTTTAATTCAAAATTGATTTAGAAAAATCAAGTAAAAAAAAAGAAAAAGGAAAAAGAAAAAGGAACAAGAGCAAAACCCATGCCTTTGTATTTTAAAAATGATGTTATTATTTTTGTTTGTTTGAAACATATTTATTAAATTAATTCAAAGCTATGTTTCTTAAAGTCTGCTATATAAAATAAGTTGTCTTTTATTTCTGCTGACCTAAACAAGTTCCTTTCAAGATTTACTTTTTCTTTAACTTTGTCAAATACTTTCAAATAATTCAAGTAAATATAACAATTAAATTTTTATTTCACTTATATTGACTTTCTTATTTCTCCTTGATTTAAAAAAAAAAAAAAAAAAAAAAAAAGCCAATTTTAGTGAATAAAAAAACATGTTCCTCTGTATTTATATTGGTTTTTCAAATTAAAAAAGAATTAAAAAAAAAGAAAAAAAAAGAAGAAGAGAATTCTTAATCATAATGCTTTTAGTAATAATAATTAAAAAAATAAAGGAAAAAGATAATAACTAGTGTTTAAACTTTGAAATTTAAAATAACAAAAATAAAAAAATGACTATTAAAGAAATCTTGAATAAGTTTGGTCTATTAATACAAAAGTTGATATATAAAAATCTTAATCATAATGCTAGTATGAGTGCACTATAACAATAATCATACAAAGTTAAATACAATTAACTCAACTAATATAATGTATAATATGATAATTGTGAGATTAATCATTACAATCTCTTAAATTAATTTAATTGTTGTTGAATTAAAAAAAAAAACTCTGAAGTGTTTCTTTCGAGTTAACTATTAAACAGAAGATTTTATAACTTATTTTCAAACGACATTCAAACATGTTATATTGTAATCACTAAAAATAATCATTCGTTCTTCACTTATTTTCTAACATTCATTTCTTATCACTTGTTTCTAATTATATTCAAATGAGTTATTCTCTACCATCAATTTACAAAAGTTATTATCCAAACAAGCGATTAAACAACAACTTATCTATAAATAACCACATCCAAACGTGGTATTACTAAAACTCAAATCTCTAATCATTTTTAATTATTCATTTATAATCACTTATTTCTAACTGTTGTCATCACTTTACAAGAATTATCATCTAAACAAATATTAAACTGCAACTTCTCTATAAATAACCACATCCAAACCAGCTATTACTAAAAGTTATAATCTCTAATCATTTAAAATAACCTTTTATTGATAATCGCTCAAAAAATCACTATATATTATTTTTAATACAATTTTCTTATTGTTTCTCATAAATTTGTGAATAATAATTTAATATTTATAAAATGCCTTTTTTTTTTTTTTTTTTTTTTTTGACAACAATAATAAGCTATTTCGAAATTAAAGTTAAACCATAAGTTTGATATTTGAAATAAAATTGATAAAAAAAAAAAAAAAAATCATTTTCGAATTTGTGCTCCTCTTAATTGTGAATAAGATATGCAATTGTTTTTAGCTACACTCATTTAAAGCTTACTCTTCAAGTCTTTTTCAAGTCTTTTTCATTTTTCCATCTCAAATATCTAATCCCTAATAAACCATCCATTTCTATAAAATATTTTTCACTATTTCATAATATTTATGGCAACTAATAACAAAATTTATAGAGAGAAAATAACTCACACATTTAATGTAATGTAATGTAATTTTGTATGGCATTGTTGCAATTATGTTTGTGATATATATTGATGTGAACATGTACAATAATTTATATACTTTGTTTTGAGTTTAACAAAAATGTGTGGTTGGGAAGATTTGATATGCTTTTAATTTGATTTTTTTTCTTCTTCTTATTTTATGAGTATAGATTGATGTCGTTAACTTGTCGTTCTTTTGACGTTTTAATTTGATTTGTTGAGCTATACGTTCGTAAAACTCACATATCATTGGCTAAAGTGGAGTAATTAAAAAAAATGGTTGGGTTTTCAATTTTCAAGTTTGTAGGGGTGTTTTTTTTTTTTTTTTTTTTGTATATTATTAATAGGAAAATGAAAGTCACCCACTTAGTTGGTCCTACTAAATACCCAAAAACATCAACCTAATGGAACCACTCTTGTAACGTCTGCGGTTAGGAGAGGTACATGAATGAGCTTAATCTACATTCGAATGAGAGGGATATTAGAATATCATTTCATGGCTAAGAAAGGCTTAAAAAAAATTGAATATTTATACTATCTATACCCATAAGGTGTACTTTTCTTTTCGGTGACTCAATCGTACGTAGTTAAGGACCTGATCATCCAAATCGTGAACTACGTGCATTACAAATGATGAGAGTAAAAGTTAATTAAAAAAAAAAATAAAAAAAATGTCAATATAATTAAATGTGATTATAAAAGAAATAATTCAATTTATTGCATAGTTCTACAAAATCAAAAGACAATACACAAAATCGAAAAGATTTGTGACACGTTGGTTTCATTGTGTGATGGTAAGCTTGTTCAATACCACGTCTGGGTTCGATCTTATAAATCATTTGAAAGTAGTGATGCCCTCTGTTAAGGGCTTATGGTCTCCTGATCCCAATATGTACTTAAAAAAAACACACAGAAAAGTAGTTTTATTTTATTATTTTTTTTAGAAAGAGATTATTAAATCCAATTTGATGGTGTTTGATCATCATATAATTAGATTTGATTTTGTATAGCAATATCAAACTCATTTACTTTTGTTATTATTAATTAATTACCTTTTTTTTCTATATATGTATATGTGTGTTTTTGCCCCCACATGAAATGTTGAGAAATATCCCAACAAAAACATAGGGGGGGTAGTTTATGGGTCATAATTGTGTTTCTTAGTCTCTTATGTGAAGACATACCACAAATGATCTCAACTACTTCTGTTTTTATCTCATATTTCTTTCCCTTTTTTCTTTTCAAATTAAAGTTTTCTTTTGTACATATCTTTATAGACTTCCACACTCTATACAAGTAAGCATATCTCATATCTCTAGTTCGAGTCTCTCACCTCCGATGTTGTAATTAATCTCGCAAAAAGATTCATTTTTATTGTTTGGTCTACGAGAATTTCATTTCATCAATCATTCTTTTATCTCTTGCCTTCTTCTGTAGTAAAACATGTTCTAATTTTTCTATTTTTTAAAAAAATATTGTTTATCTTATGGTCATGAGAATTGAAAACTAATCCAAATAAAAATAAAATATATGAAATTCAATCTTGTAAGACCACCAAATTTCGATAGTTGTTTCAGTTTTTGGATTTAAAAATATGTTTTTTTTTTTTTTTAATTATAAATTTGGTTTGTATAACGTGAATAAAGTTAGAGTTTAGTATTTATATAGTTTAAAATTTTAAACTTGGTCTCAATAATTTGGAGAAATATCGAAGTTAGTTCCCATAGTTGGAGAATTTAATATATATAGTTTGATAAAACCTAAAAAATAGTTCATGTTATTTATAAATCGTAGGCACATTAAGTATGTAGATATAATTTTCGATGTATGAATGATATTTCTTTTTTTGTTCAATCGATTATTTATCTAACACACTCATCATTAAACACGTAAGTAACTAACTTTTACATATTTTACTCACAATTAGCAAATACTTTATCCAATCTCATAAACTAAATTCTAAATATTAAATTATCGAGACTACGTTGTAAACTTTACAAAACTTGAAGGACTAAAGTTTAAATTTTGAATCTATAAAAATCTCTAAAGATAAGTTTGGTGTGGTGGAAATGAAAGAGATATGTTCCATTGTTTGACTAACCAACTTCTATCACATTACTCACTAACTTCTTCGTTTTTTTTTTTATTTATAAACCAAATTTATAATTTATAAATTATAATTTAACGTTAAAGAAATGAAATAGCTCATCATTATATTCTTATCCACGATGCCTGTACGTATCTCATGGCCAGGAAAGGAAAAAGTTGGCAGATTCGCCCACATGCATGAAATTATCTTTTAATTTATTTTATACATCACTCGGATTTTCCATAAAAAGAAAATCATTCATTATTTTTATTTATTATTATTATTTTATTATAAATATAGGGATTTAAATATTAAACGAAGAATGCTCATTTTCATCAATTATCTCAAAAAAAAAAATAAAAAAATTATTAATCAATTATAAAATCATTGTTACAATAATATTTTAGTTTATACATTTTGAATTGTATTTCATTTTGGTCACTTTTAAAATTTTAATATTAATCTTTGAATTTTCAAATCTATTTTATTAAGGTCGTTTGATTTCGGTCTCTAAATTTTGGAATGGGTTCCAAAGACAAAATTGAAGCTAATATTAATTGAATTTTGTTCAATAATATTAATAATTTTAATATAAATACGATAACCTTTCTTAAAATTTGTAAAAACTATTGTAACTTTTTAAAGAAAAGTTAAAGAAAACTTTTCCTATATATTTAAAATTTTAGACATTAAAATTGATCATTCAAAAGTTTATTAATCAAAATAAAACAATTTTGATAGTTCAAAAATTAAAATAAAATAAACTTGAAAATTTAAAGACTAAAATAATATTTTAACCAAAAATGAATTTTATTCATGGCTTCCATAATTGTACTAAAAAAAAACCCACATAATTTTAAGAGGATAAAACAACCACTCTAACTGCTTATTTGAACATAATAATCTAGTGGTTGAGAATGTCTAAGTAATTTAGAGATGATATATTCAATTGAAGATACATTATACACTAATCTTCTTAACATCAAGATATTAAAAATTAAACTATTAATATATTTCATAATTAAAAAAAAGTTGACTTTTTAACTGACTTATAAGAGCTTTAACATCCATAAATAAAGTTTAAAAAAAATCCATAAAATCTTCTAGTAATGTTTGGACGTGAAATGGTTAAGTGATTACAAATGAAAAGTTATTATGAGTCATTAAAAATTTAAGTTTTAGTAATAATTTGTTTGGATGTGATTATTTGTAGAGAGTCTGCAGCTCGTTTGGTGATGTTTTTTGTAAAGAGATGCAGAGAATAGCTCATTTAAAATAGTTAAAAATAAGTAACTGTTTTGAAATGTTAGAAATAAATGATTATTTTGTGTGGTTACAACTAAATAATTAAAAATAAATGATTATTTTAAGTGATTAGAAATAGGTAATTATCTTGACTGATTACAATACATCATTTGCGTATATGTATTTATTTGTAAAAATTTGTTAATAACACGAAACAAACAATCTCCTGAAGTATTACTTACCAAAATCATGTTATTGTAAAGAAAAATTAACGTCCTCCATCCATAAATACTATTGAAATATTACAAATTGTTTGTTAATTAAACGATACTAACATTTGTTTATTTTGGTTAATTACATATAATTTTAAATATATAATTTTAATTTATTTACTTTAACAAAAATTTGAACTTAATATTATGAGATTTTGAAAATCATAATCAAAATTGGTTCAATAATAATTGAAACAATAATTAAAAAAAAAAAACACAATGTAAACATGTTTCTATGCTTTAAGAAAAAAAAAAGGTCTTATAAATCAATTATAAACAATATTGAAAATACATAAATAAAAGTTAGACATTTAAATAAAGCAAACCTGAAAATAAAAAGACTAAAATAATATTTGAAAAAACAAACATATATCATTCTTTATGTTCATTATATTAAAAAAAACGCTACTTTCTTAATGTAAATAAGAGATTTATAATCAGCATATATAAAATCAATATAATTTTTTTTTTCAAGAAAAAAAAAAAAAAATTCAAGAAAATCAAATAAGTTTTGAATAAGTGGATAATGTTGGAAAGGTCGGAATATTTCTTTTCTTTTCTTTTTTTTTTATTTTTTATTTTTTAATTTTTTGAAATAAAATAGTTTAAAATTATTTATTTATGTTAGGTGAAAAGTAAAAATTGAATAATTTTGGTCGTGGAGTAGTTGATAATTATCTTTCAATATTTTACCGATTTATCTTGGATGATGTAATAAAAAGAAGTTGAAATTGATAAAAACAAAACGTAAAATTCCAACAAAATGATCCAATAATCAAGTTGATTAATTTAAAATTTAAAATTGAAGACGTGTAATTATTTATTTATTTATTTTTACATTTTTAAAAAATTGAACTTAAAAAATCATATCCTACTTATGAATTGAAACCATAAATTAAAGTCTAATATTAATGAAAGTTTATTAAATCAAAAATTTACGAAACTTGTAAGATGTCAAATTATTATATAGTGGGTCAATATGATATCGACAATAATTCCTAAAAATATTTAAGCTTATTTATTTAGTGTAAATCAATTCATTTTTATTTTTTAAAAGATAAAAATTCGGAGTTTCGTTGATCTATATACAATACACGCCATGTCTATCTTTAGGCCTCGAATATCAAGACAACAAAGGACGTGAGACAAAATTAGGGATCATCTACCATAGTCAATTTCAAATCTAGCTAGAACTTCGAATAGAACATATAGCCTTAAGACTCGTGTCTTCAATCGGTGCGCCATCCCTTAGCCACACCTCTTGTGAATCATACAAGATATCAAATTTTTCTTAAATTAACGATATATATACAAATATAATATCAAAACCATACTTTACATATGATTTCAAAGGTTACTAAATGTGAGAACAAATATATTTTAATATTTAAGATGGATTTAATGAACTCTTACTCATGACTAACTATTTTATACAGATTGGTTTGGCTTCAAAAATCACATTTAGAACCAGATTTCAAAGCAAATTTCAATATTATATTTTATATTATAAAAACAAAAGTCAAATCATACAACGTCTAGGTTTTATCCATTTACGTCCCAAGATGACACAATTGATTGATGGCTTGAGTTCCAAAAGTATGATCCCTGTTCCATATTAATGTGTAGTTTTCATTTATTTGATATCTCTCCGTGACTGGTCTAAGGATGAATGTGATCAGCGTGAGTATAGTGTAATTATCTATCCTAAAAAAAAAAAAAAAAAAAAAAAATCTATCCATCCCCTAATAAATTTGTGCCTTTAAAATACCATACATTAATAATTTAACTATTAATTTTACAATTAACACTATTTACACATTACAATGTCATCGTCCTTTCTATTTTTATTTTTTTTTTACTAACCAATTGATATGTAAGAGTATGTTCGGTGTAGTAGGAAATGTGGAAAAAAGAATGGAAGGGAATGAATTTCTTTCCATTGTGTGACCCACTAACTTTCGTCTCACATCAATCACTAATTTTCTCTAATTTTTTATTTATTTATCCATTCATTTCTCTTACCTTTTATTCCCTTCCTGCCGTAGTCAAACAAGTCCTTAAAAAAAGAGTGTATAGAGCAGTAGAGAAAGTTGGAAGAGAAGAATAAAAAAAAAGACTAATTAGAGAAACAAGTTATCATTTGTAATTATTCAAATTATTTTTATTCAACCAGATTCACCTAAACGACTTTTGTTAATCTAAAAAAAAAAAAAAAAAAAAAAAAGTAAATTATTAATTTAATCCCTATGATTTGATAAAATCTAAAATTTAGTCACTACGTTTTGAAAATTTAAAATTTAGTTCTTAAGATTTGATAAAATCTAAAAATTAGTCTGTCATTAATAATTGTTGGAGAATAAAATACGTGGATGTTAATTAGTTTTGTGTTAATGATGAAAGTGTGATATAAGTAATTAATTAGACCAAAAAAATACATAATTCATAGATCACATTTACGTATTTAATTCGTCTACGATTTAAGAATAACATGTACTATTTTTTAGGTTTTATCAAACCACATGAACTAAATTCTATTTCTCCAAATCACGTCCAGTGACTAAATTCTATATTTTTTCAAGTTATAGGGACTGAGTTCTATATTTCTCCGAACCATAGAGATTGGAGTAGTCTAGTTTTCAAACGGAACAAAATTTATAATTTACCCAAAAATTATTCACGCAAGTGATGTAGAAAAATATTGAAATAAATGAACCAAATGTAGATTTTGAATCTTAATCTAAGTTCTAAGCCTAGGGGTTACATTAAAACTATAAATCCTAAACTATAACTCAATTTTATTTGAATATACCAAGCTTAATTAAAAAAAAAAAAATAAATAAAATCAATTTCTAATTTTATAATTCTTAATTTATTGTATTGTGCGCTTTTGAAGTGATGATGTAGATGAGATTATGCGAACACGCCATCAAATGCACTTAGGTAAAGTGGAGGAATAATAATAACAAAACCAAAGTCAATTTCTATAATGCACCTTCTCATGGGTCCCTTTATTTTGAATATAGTTCAATTAATATTAACTACGTTAATAATATTAAAACAACAATAATTTAACGATATTAGTATTTAATATCATAAAGTTACATGTTCGAATTTTCTTACCTCAATTTTGTGATCTTAAAAAAAAAAAACTAATAATTAAGAAATTTTTTATTAAAATACAAAAATAAACCCATTTTTGTTGGTATGTGTTCTACTAAAGTTAAATTAAAATAAAAACAAATGTAGACACTGAGTATTATTATCACGTATTTTCTTACGATACAATATTCATGCAAATAATTTAAATTTTGGCTACGCTTGTAATTATTTTGTGAGAACAGAACATCCACTAAAATTTGGCCATGTTTCCTAAATTATATTATCATTAGTTTGGGGATATTTTGTGAAAAATAAAGAAAAAAAAAATAGTAAATATTTTAGAAAAAATTCAAATATAACAAAAACTGATCAATCAAAACACACAAACAGATGACTTCCATAGAGTAAAATTGATTAAAAACAATCAAATATAATTTAATTGAAATTTTGAAATATTTTGTTACATAAGAAGTATTGATAAAAATATATTAAAATTTAAATAGAGACTTAAAATTTGCCATTTAAAATTTCTATTATTTTTATACGTGTGTGTGTGTGTGTGTATATATATATATATATATATTTATTTATTTATTTATTTATTTATTTATTTATTTTGGTTGCGGAGGGTTTAAATGAATTAATTTATTATGTAGGAAAACCAAAATAATGCAAAGTTTGGTGGGTTCAAATTTATGTCACCCTTAATGGTGCATTGATTCCTCATACAATTATATGATATTTTTTGGTTTGATTTTAAGGCGAGCCAATTATTATTTAACGCTTTAATTGAATTTGAGGCTTTCAACTAAAATGTCAGAAAAAATAGCCACCTTATTTAATTTCTTTTATTTTTTTTTTTCCTTTTACTTAATGCTTTAAATATATTTTTTAGAAATATGTATACAAATAAAATTGGTTTGAAAAAGACAATTTAAAATATAATTATTGTATTAAAGTTTATAATTTTATTAAATTATTGCAAACTTAAAATATATTGCTACTCGTAAACTCGTGGAAGTTATGGTTTAGTTTATACTATAATATATTTTTTTAGCAATAACATATATTTATTTTGATTTTGATTTTCAAAATAATAATAAATCGTTTAGGTGGGCCAACTCAAAAATTCAACCCGTCTGTCACCTAAGTAGTTATAAACACATGTTCTTTTAGCATGTATTGTATTCACTCACATGTATTCTAGGAAAATGTCATCGAACCAAGAACTACTTCGAGTTAAGCGTGTTTAGTTGTGAAGTTCACTCAGTCACCGAAATGGAATTAATGTCCACCTTGTTGATATAGGTAGCACAAATCAGTTCTTTTAAGTTTTTTTTTTTTTTTTTTATCTCAAGGATCTCTCTTATTTAGATGTGGACTCGATTAATTCATGTACTCCTCGCAAACTCGAGCATTCCACATTGTTTGGTGGTAATCAAGTTCAACACTACATTCGACAAAACGGTGGCATATAGGTAAACGACTATGTTTTATCACCTTCACTAACAATAATCAAATTCAACACTTATTAGATGTAGGGTTTGTGATCCTTTTTCTTCGAATTTGTACTTAAAAAAATAAAATAAAATTAGGAGTAAAAATTTTCAAAAAACAAAAAAAGGAAAAAGGTTTGAGTGTAAAAAAATATAAAAAATTAAGCCATTTAAACTATTCAAGTCAACAAATATATATATTTTTTAATTGAGTTCAGTTACAAATTTTTTTTTTTTTTTAAGTTGAGTCCATAGATAAAATTTTGGATCCATTGAATCCAATTCAACTAGGGTTGAAAAATATATTATATGTAATAATTAACATATTGGTAGGGACAAACCTTAATAAGAATAGTATATGTAATAATTAACATATTGGTAGGGACAAACCTTAATAAGAATAGTATTTAGCAAATTGGTAAGAATTATAAGCATGCATTAACAAGATAGATAATTAATGTATTGGGCAGGAGTTATGAAAATCAAACAACAATTAAGATAAAAATAGAGAGAAAACGAGAGAGACAAAACACAAATTTACATAGTTCACTCTACCAAACTACATTTACGAGAAGAGCGAAGAACAATTTTATTAGGGAGAAAACAAATACAAAAATGTCTATCAAGTGGGCTGAATTTTAAGAGAGTGTATATAGTGTACTCTTACGAAACCATATTACTGTTGAGTTTTGGCAAAATATTAGAAGAAGATATTCTCACATCTGAAAGGTAAAATGATTCGGAATGGTCCTAGGAATCGAAAACCTACAAGGATTCAGAAAGGTCCAAGGAATCGGAAACCTAAAAGGAAGTGGTGTACTCCAATCACTATATAAAAGGAGTGTGAAGCCTTAGATTTAAGGAATTCCAGTTACATATATGCACTTTAAGTTTGTTGTGCTAACTCTAGTGAAATTCCTCTTGTATTCTCTAGTGAGAGAGTGGGGCAAAAGGTGTGAGTAGTATAAGGTTTGAAAAGAGTGTTTATGTAAGTGGGGTCGGGGAGAGAATTCTGTGTGATTGTAACAATTTTTCACATAGTGGAAGTTATTTCTGTTCGTGGTTTTTTCTCCGGTTTTTTAGTTTTTCCACGTAAATTCTTGTGTTCTATTTTGTTATTTTTCCTTTTAATTTCTCGGTTATTTTCTGCTTATTCATGCGGTAATTAGGGAAGGTTTTTCCCAACAATTACAACAAACGACCGAAACACATAAAAGTTCAAATACGAAAACATAAACCCAATTACAATTTCGTCTAGCGAAACCTCTGGTTGTTGTCTGGATAACAAAACTCTCGACTAATTAATCGTGTGATATCAAAATTCAAGGCATATCTCAGGATAGCATATGAACTAATGAGATAAGTTGTTTGAGTTCAAATCTAGTATCATGCAATTTTTTTACACAAAATAACCGACACAAAACTTAACCTAAAAATTTAGATTAACCCCTTAATTAAGTTAATATATACGTAGTACTTCTACGATTTTTTTATTTTTTGAATTCAACAATAATATTTGAAATTGAGAAATTTTAACCTATTAATTAATTAATACATAAACTACTACATGTGAGCTACGTATAACAGACAAATTTGAGATTAAAAATTTTCCCAAGTACCCCTACAAAAAAAGATATTTGTTGTTTTGCCCAAATTACACTATAATTAGGTAAGTCAAAGGGACCAAGTATTTGTTAGTTTAGTCCAATATGTATAACTCAAGCACCATAATTAGTTTTTGAAAACTTAGAGAATTGGACATGTGAACCTATAAAGTAACAAAAATTATTCAACCACCAAAATCACATCCTAATTCGAATCACTGATCAAGTAGATGCCAGTACATCACTAGCTAGTTCTAGCTGACATGGTTAAATGGTTAGTGAACGTAAAAAGATACTGAAGTAAATGAATTAAATTTAGATTTTGAATCTTAATCTAAGTTCTAAGTATAGGGGTTACATTAAAACTATAAATCAATTAAACACAAATGACATACTTAATTGGAAGGTTAAGTTAACCATAATTGATTTCTAAATAGGGTTAGTATTTGTAATGAGCTTTAATTTGTTCAACTACAATTATCACACATCATGATGACTTTTACAATCCTAAGTGGACTTCTCCACTAAGTCACTAACCAACTATGTGGGACAAAGCAAAAAATAGACATTTCTCTTTATGATCAAGATGTCTCTTTGATGGTGGGTCCATTTCTCTTTTGACCACACCTCTCTTTGCACCCCACAAATAAATAAATAAATAAATATAAATAATTAGGTTCAATTTTTGTCGATTTTGTATTAAATAGATCGATAATCAAACAAATATTTTTAATAATTAAATTCAAACAAATGTCTAATAAATAAAAATTTTATTATTTTTGTTTGATTTTCAATTTTTTTAATAATTGGGTTCAAACAAATGTTTAATCAAATAAATTATTATAATTGTTTGGTAAATTTTGAGCATCAAAATCTTCTTGAAAATTTGATAGAAGATTGAACTTATAATCGATTTATTATTAGTATGTACATGATATCTTAATTTTCCAATATTCTCGAGTAGAGTGTCTTTGTGGGGACAATATGTTCAATTAGACAACGACTCTTTTATAATGAGATAAATTATAATTTACTCATCCAGTTTGAAAAAAGTTAGAATTTAGTTTTTATAGTTTAAAAATATAGATTTTAGTTTTTTATAATTTGATGAAATATAAAATTTAGTCTCCATGATTTAGTAAAACCTACAAAAATAGTTCACATTATTCGTTAATCGTAGGCGAATTACGTACAACTTATGATGCAAGAATGATGCACTTTTTTGTTTAAACAATTATTTATCTCACTTTCATCGTTAAATAAACACAACTTTTAGATATTTTATTCAATAACAATAACAATAGACACACACACACACACACACATATATATATATATATATATATATATATATATTTTTTTTTTTTTTTTTTTTTTTTAATTTTATCAAACATTAAAAACTAAATTATAGATTTCTCGAAATCACATAAACTAAAGTGTAGATTTTTAAATCATAACTTTAACTTTCTTCCCACTAAAATTTTTTTCGCCATAACCATTGAATGAATTCGAGATACTTCTCTCTATATTTAATTGAAAAAAAAAAAATCAATCTCACTAAAAAAATTCTCCATGCTGGTTTTAGATTTAGATTGAAATGGTGGAAAAAATATTTTAGATTTTTTTTTTTTTCTTTTTTGATTGGAGGAATGTGAATCTTGAATCTTGTCTTAAATAGAGAGTTTGAAGTAGAACATGCACAAAGTGTACAAAGTTTGAAGCTTTTTTTTTAAATGTCAAAGTTTGAAGTTTTTTTCTTTAAATGTCAAAGTTTGAAGCCTTGATAATTGTGTTGCTTCCTTTTTCTTTTTCTTTTTTTTTTCTTTTTTTTTTTTTAAATTTTCCTTCTTTATTATTTTTATTATTATTTTTTGAGATTAGTAAACATATTCTATACAGCCATTGAATTGATAACCAAAAGTATTGTGTTCTATAATAATAATAAAAAATAATATATATATATATAAATCAATATATAAATCAATAATTTAGAAAACATAAGAGCTTATAATTGAGACTAATACTTGAAGGGTTTAAAACTTGGAAAATTATAAGGGTTGTCTAAATAATAGAAAATAATTAAGAAAATGTCTTTTTTATTTTTTTTTATGACTTTAAATTTTTGTGGAAATCAAAATTTAGGGAAGTGAGATAATATTTTTATTTTAATAGTACCTTATTTAGTTTTTCGAATTATTAAAAAAAACAAACAACTTTGTCCATTGTTCCATCGTTGATTTAAGAGATAACCAACTATCAATATCTTATATATATTAATTGTTTTGTGGTTGTATACTTATAAATATATACTTCTATTAATTATTTAAATGAAATGTCTAATATCTAACTCTTCACAACAATTCTTGTTTAGTAGATCGACCTCACCTCACTCTCACTCTCGATGGTGATTTTGTGGTTTCAGATTATGAATAATTTGGATGTATTCATGAATTTTGATGGATCTCACCGTCATTGAGCCAAGGGACTAATCTTTGTTGGTTTCACAATTTCTTGATTTTCTTGGAGTTCACTGTCAATAGAAGTTATGCCTATCACTATTGCTTTTGACGGGGGGACAACAAGAATGTATATTCAAATTACAAACCCAATGTTTGTTGGTATCGTCCACATATCCACAATATACGAAGTTTTAACTGCCATCACTACATATCGAATTAAACGAAAACTCCAGAAACTCTAGCCTTTCTTTTTACAAACACAGGGTTGACAAAACTAAAGTTATACCTATAATCGAAGGCAAAGGTGTGTAGTGGATGTTCAATAGGTTGTTATAAAAAAATCTTTATATTTATTTTTATCTTTAATCTTTAAATCTATCGCTTAAGAAATTTGCATATACTTTCATTTGTAATCTTATATTTATAGTCAACCTACAAAATAAATTCTTCTACGTAATTTTTTTTTTATTTGTAATAAACATATTATCAATATTGGAAAAAGATACTTTATATTTGAATTAAAAAAATATAGCAATCTAATTCCTCTCCTTTAAAAAAATTTTCATGGATGGCTTGTTGAGATCAAGTAACCAGAGAGGAGAAATATTCATGGCTCAAATTGTTTGGGCTCAGAGTTTGGGCCTGAGATTCAAATGGGCCTACCCCATATGTAATGACTTCGCTAATACGGTAACCACGGCCCATTAAATTCAAGCCCAAAGGTTAAGCCATCGCCATGGTTTTGAATTTTTCAGTAATTCGCAATTGATTGAAATTGAACTCCAATTTCTCCGGCCACGGTCTTCCTTCTCCGGCCACCGTCTTCCTCCCCCGGCTACCATTCATACTATCCTCCGATCCGGCGGAGCGCGGCGAAGATGAGCCCATCCAAAACCCTTCGCACGATCTCACAGGAAGCCTTCGACGAGGTGGTGAGGGAGAATGTGGAGGATCTGGGAATGGATCCTACTGAGGCTCTCCAGGATGCAATCGAAACCCTAACTCTTCAAGGCGTTGATCTCTCAGGTGATTTCTGGAGCTCCATTCGTAGTCATTCTTTGCTTTTTTTCTGATTGTATTTGTTGTTGTTGTTGTTGTTGTTGTTAATGATGTTTCTGTATGCAGGCATTGTAAGGTGCGTTCCTGGAGAGGGTAGCGCGAGAGATAACCCTTTGATACAGAGCTTGGAGAGGCTAAAACAATTGGACGGTGATTCGAAGGATAGAATCAGTGATGAGGATGTTGATGAGTTGGTGGTATTGTTTGATCGGATAACGGAGCTGTGTGAATCGGGTGAAGAATCCGGAAATGCGTCGATCGCTTCAAGAAATGGGGGATTAGAGTTGATCTGTTCCCTTTGTTCCAAGATTCCGAGTCATTACGAGCGTGCTATTGCTTCCGCTTTGAAGACAACGGTGTTATTACTTCAAGGTATTACGGATAATTGAATGTAGAATTGTTTAAATTTGGAAGTATACAGACGGAAAACAAGCAACTAAGTGATAATCTAAACTGATTTTCTTGAATGAATTTCGGGTTTTTCTGTAGCTTTACTTTTTTAGTTTTCATTCCTATGAACTTGTTTGGAATGCTCATATTTTTAAATGCCTGCAATGTTGAATATGATTGCAGATTTACACAGTACTGAAATATTTCGTAAAAGCAATGGACCCAAAATCGTTATGGAAATTCTAAATAATGCCAAGCAAAACGTAAACCTCTTACAGGGTGGCTTTGCTGTCGTTGCTGCGGCGGCAACTGCTAATGAGGTTCTTAAGGAATCATTCGTGGAGATGAATATTGATGAGCTCATTTTGCAAACTTTGAATCTGCACAGAGGCGACTGTATTAGTAGTTTATATGATGCTATTCGGATTCTGCTGACGCCTGATGATAATCGTGTAGTTGCTTCTCAAGTACGTGGTCTCGTTCTCTTTCATTACCGCCTACATCATGGGTGATGGTCATGACTTCACTCTTCTTTCGTACCATATTTCAAAGAAATAAGTAGAGATGTTCAAGGGGCGGGATTGAGATGATTTTACCGTCCCCAATCCTTATCCATCTTAATCCCCATCCCCACGAAAGTCATCATAAAACGATTTAATTCATTTTCACCATTTAATTCATAAGAGATTATTCACCATTTAATTCATTTTCTTTTCTTTTTCTTATTCTCAATTTTTTACAAATTTTTTTAATATTAATTAATTTCACTAAATTTTAGATATTTTTTTTCAATAGTTTTGATAAATGTTTATTAGTTGCAATTGGATAGTTAATTATGTAAGAAAAATATTGATCGAAATAAAAATTTATAGAACTTTATGTATGAAATTGCATAAAATATAATAAAATATGTCAATCGGGGACGGAGAATACATTACCCATCCTCTCGTTAAGCTTGCGGGAATTTTTCATTTCCTCTCACTCCCCCATGATTCACCACCCTACTAGGATCGGGGCCCACGGAAAATGGACATCTCTAGAAATAACAAATAAGTCCCTAAAACAAGTAATTGGTTGACTCCAAGGGGTGGTACGATGGTCGATAACTTGAACTTTGAAGGTGTGCTCCTCTCAAGGTTTTAGGTTTGAGATCCACCTATAACATGTAGATACCTCCACTATCCATAGGTATAGTGAAACGAAGTTTCGATTTTTCAGTTTTCAAAAAATAAAAAGAAAAGTAATTTGTTATTTCAGTGATGACATCTTACTTTTGGGGTGTCTTATGAAACTTCAGGTTTTTGGTTATGCCCGGAGATTTGCTAAAATTGGAATAGCTAATGCTCTTGTTGACTCGCTACATGGAGAACTTAACTCAGCTGGTTTAGTTTCAGCAAGCATTGCTTTAAAGGCTATTGCTGTTAATGTAAGTTCTCAAATTTGGTTGTATGGCTATTGGTGACACCTTTTTTTTTATTGGAAAAGAAAAGTTTCTCGCTTCCCAACGCTTACAAGAACGAGCTGTTCAGATAATTAGAACTCTTCTGTTCAATTTTCATAAAGAACTATGATCAATTTTTATTGATGATTGGTATATGATAAATCTGCCACTGGAAGTCTTCTTGTAACACCACTAGACAATGATATTAACTGATATAGAAATTGTTTCTTTCTTTCTGTTATTAAAATTATAATTATCAGAAGCTTCTTATTTGAAGCAAATGTTCTTAGATATCAATAACGACACAAAATGTGTAATGCCTTTCTTGCTTGTTGCTTGATTTGTGTTGCATCATGTGATCGGTGGACTATCTATTTCACTTGGACTTATTTCCATTCTCTAACTTTTTTATGTCAATGGGTGGCATCACAATTCTCACTTGTAAGTAGTAACTGTGTTCACCACGGGGCGATATTGACACTGCTTCATATGCTTATTTTTACTTTCTAGACTCCATCAAGATATATATTAACTGACCAGATAGGTGATATAGTAATTTTTCTGACAGTGCTCTCTTTTTTCCAATTCAATTGTGATTCATGAAATGCAGGATGAAATTTGTAAATCCATAGCTGAAAACGGTGGTATTGATGCAGTTCTAAGATGCATTGATAACAGCGGTGATCAAGGCAATAAAATGGTTGCTAAAGTTTGTTGTTCATTGTTATCGAAGGTATGTAGTGAAATGAAAATTGTACTGTGTGGAGTTAAATCCAGTGGTAACGTTGAGTTATTCAGTGTGAAGTCTATCCTCTCAGATTCACCCCTGCACTTATATCTCTTCAGTTTATAGTCAGCAAATCCAACATTTAACTGAATATCTTTTGCTTTGTTACTAAAGAACTGAAAAAAAGAATTTAACATTTGAAGGAGTAGATCTGTAACCGCCCCTCTCTCCAGCGGCGGACCTATGGCCACCCAAAGTTTTGAATTACGGGATCTTTTTAATATACAAAAAAATACTATATTTAATATAATACACAACTATATCATGATAAATAACAGTGGCACAATGGAATCTGCCCCTTCAGGTTTGTACCAGAGATGTGTTTCTTTGTCACTTTTTTTTTTCTTTTTTTTACCTTTTTATAAACTTTCTTTGCTTCATTTTAGTCTCTAGAATTTTAAATATGTCTAATTTTAATCCCAAGAACTTTCAAATGTTCAAAATTAGTCTCTAGGCTTTCAAAATAAATTATATTTGGTTCTTATTGGATAATTTTTGTTATTTTTCTTAATTTAAATTATTAACATTATTAAACCAATTTTAAGAAATATTAACTTCAATTTTATTATATGGACCTATTCAAAACTTTATTTTTAAAGTCTAAATACAAAAGAACAAACTTGAAAGTTCGAAAATTAAAATTAAACAAAATTAGTCTAACCTGGATTTTCCCTTGCCTCTCTCCCTTTTATTTCTTGAAAAGAGCATTGCAATACTTGCTTTTAGTACAGTGGGATAAATTAGTCTATGGTTTTAAGATACCAAAGTATCCAATTAACTCTTTCAATGATTAGATATAACTGGCGCAAGGAAAGTTAGTTTTATTTAGTCGTTTAAGGCAATTGCAAATAAGATTGTTTTATATAATTTATAGCTGCATTTTTTTCGATCTTCGCCGGAGATCTCCAAAGCATTATTACAATTTCTCCTTTAAAACCATTCAAAATAACTCCTCATTCCTAATCACTCAACAACTTTACTAACAAACACCCGTTTACGATACTGATTTTATTTCATTGCTTTGTGGGAATTAGTTGGCAGGAAGCGACACTAACAAGAGTGCTATTATTGAAAAGAAAGGACTGGATAAACTAATCAGGCTTTCATCCAGATTTAGTGACGATCCATCTGTTCTGCAGGAGGTAAGGAAGCAAATCTTATCACAATGGCGAAACTTTCGGTTATTTTAATTTTACTATTTTAGACATGGCATCCTTGACATTGCAGTAACATCACTTCCCCTTCTATTTTCTGTTGCTTGGCTTAAATCTTGATCACATGAAGATTTTAATTTCTTTTTGCAAGCATCATATGGTCGATAAGTGGAAGTAGTGTTGAAAGCACCATCAGCATATATCGTTCATGTTAAGATTAAGAGGAATTTCTATTGAGAATATTCATATCACAAAATTTCTGGGTTTTTTTTTTTTTTGGAAATGGTGTTAGAGAGAAACAATAGAGATCTTAAACAACACTACACACAATATTGACCACATTTTAGAATCTATGATTTACATAGCTTTATCTTGGAGCCATTGGTTCCCTCTTAATAACCACGACCTCTCCACTTTGATTTTTCGGTGGGAATTTTTTTATAAGAGAAATTTACAAAACTAGTCGAAAATAATTATAAATATAGTCATTTTCAAAAAAGTAGCAAATATAGTCATTGTATTAATGATTGTTATCACGTATTTTCTTATAACACAATATTTATAATATTTTTTTTTAGTACAATAAAGGGAGATTGGGGAGACTCGAACCATTGATCGAGTGGATGTTAAAACATCACTAGTGTTAGCTGAGTTATGTTTGCTTTGGCTAATACAATATTAATGATTATATAGGTAAATCTTTTAAAATTTGACTTCATTTTTAATTATTTTGTGAGAACGACACATCCACCACAATTTACCTTTCTGATTTAACTTTTGTACTTTTTCATACCCAATGAAAAAAATTTACTTTTCATATAATGTATATATATCTGTATCTGTCTGTCTATATATATAAAAGAAATTATAGCCTAAACATCCATCTATCTTCTTGGTTTACAAATTTTTTGTTGCTGGATTCAATATTTTGACATATTGTACTTCCTATAATTTGTCAATCACATTATGATCGTGCATATTGTCAGTTGAATGTCGCAAACATTGTATGAATTTCTTCTCACCTTCATTTGCTTGATTAATAGTTATACTTATTTCTTCCTAATGCAAATAATGAATTACATTATTTTTGTGGTTTATTTTGGTTGCCATTCTGCTGATTTTTAAGTCTGACTTGTATAATTCTATTAAGACATTCATAACCTGATATCATTTCCAGTCTCAAATTCTTTTTCATTTTTGGTACAGGTAATGTCCATTATAACAGTGCTTACTTTGAGATCTCCAGAGAATGCAACACGCGCCATTGAAGCCGGAGCTGGAGATCTTGCTATTCAAGCAATGCAGAAATTCTCTTCAGCTCAACAAATGCAAAGGAACTCGTGTTACATGATACGGAATCTTGTAGTCAGGAATCCCGAAAACAGGTGAACTCTCAAGAGTCAAAATAATGATTTTAGCATTACGCATTTACGCTTATCAAGTACACGCCCTGTATCACACAGAGCTCTTCTTCTCAAGAGCGGAATCGAGAAATACATTCGAAAAGCAAAACAAAACCATGAAAGCTGCAAGGATGCCGCAAGTGACGCGTTGAGGGACTTGGGGCTTGACAATTATTTGTAGCACTTGAGAGCTTGATTGATTGCCTTCACTTTTGTAAGTTCTCAATATTTTGCTTCACTTAGCATTTTCCCCCTCTTTTTTTGGTTCTCTTGCTTCATTTTTATTGTGAGTTCGTATGGGAGGAAAGGGAGAGATGACTCAACACCCAAATTTATCATGGAGAAGAAAGTCAAAACTTTGGTTAAATTTTTGGCCTACGTGGCGGATATTCGTTGGTCGAAATTAGGTTTTGTAGGATGTTAAAAGTGTTTTTTTCCCCTTGGAGTTTCATAGCATTTCAGGGGCCAAGTCAAATATTTTGTGATATAGAAAATGCTGTTGTTTTTTACTTTATGGTGCTGTTGTTCTAGAGATGTTTCTGAGGCATATTATAAGGTAAAGTTGAAACATAAATTTATGAGCCATTATTTTGTTTTTGTTTGTTTGTTTGGTTATTTTTTTTATAAAGCAAATTTATGAGCAATTGCATTGTTGAATATTTAAGAAATGAAAGACATTGACAGGTGAAGAGGTCTCCCTGTTTGGCCTTGGTTTCGATGGCTAATAAATATAACGATAAATTATAAATTTAGTCTTTGTGGTACAGAGAAATTAGAGTTAGTTTTTATGGTTTAAAATTTTAAACTTTGAAAAAATCTACAATAAAATTAAAATTTAGTTTCTACGATTTGATAAAATTTAAAAAATAATTTGTCATTCGTAGTAGTTGGTAAATAAGATATGTAGAAATTAGTAATTTTTGTATTTTAATGATGAGATCGTGAGATAAGTAATTAATTGGACAACAAAAATGTAATTCATGCATCATAAGTTACCTATACATACTTAATTTGTCCATGATTTTACAAACAACATGGATTGTTTTTTTTTTATTTGCGACTAATTTTTAAATTTTATCAAATTATAAAAATTTAATTTTTTTTTTCAAACCATAGAAATTCAATTATATATTAAACTCTAATTTTCTTCAAGTCATGTGTCCTAAATTTATAATTTATCCTTAATATAATTTTGGATGCGACATTTTGGGATATAAATGTTGGTTTTAAAATAAATATTAAGATTAGATTTAGGAATTAGGTGGCTGATTTTTTAGTTTGTAATTGATATTTTGTAAGTTTTAATTTCTACCTTCAACTTTGTAATTGCAACAGTAATCCTTTGATTGGAATTTTATTAACCACAAAATTAACACCGACCATCCACCTTAGAGTATTTGTGTAATTTAGCCTTAATAACTATGAGCAATTGATAATATATATATTTTTTAAAATAATTTCAGTAAAAATATATCAGAAAAAAAAATGTTCTGGTGAAACTAAATCAGCAGAAAACAATTTTTAGGAATTCAAAAGAAAGAAAATTAGACTTTAGTCCATGTAATTAAACAAAATAACAATAGTCTCTGACAAAATCGCATTAATAATCTTGGTTCCTTACTAAATAATCTTTACAATTGAAACAAATTTATGAGTTTTTATCAAACTATAGCACAATGGATAAAATATAAATGTATGATCAAAATGTCATTGGACTCAATAAAAAATAAATATATTTACTAAATTCTAATTATTTTCTCAACTAAATTAATAATTTAACAATAATTTAAATGATAATAATATAAGCAACAAAAATATAAGTAGTAATGAACTTCATTGTGTTTTAAAAGACAACCAAAACCAATAAAAAAAAAATAAATAAATAATAATAATACTAATACGCTCGTCCCAAAATAATTGATATGTTTGGGAAGTCAAAGCTTTGCTCTACTATAATCAGGGTGTCCCTAACTCAGGCACCAGGAGACATCAAAGAAATGGAGATACCAGAAGTATCTACAAACTAATATCACAGGTGGGTCTCGATCCTGGAACCTTGAGGAAGCACAACTTCAAATCTCAAGTCTTCAACACTATGCCAGCTCTAGGGACTAAAATGCGCGCAATCTGACCCAGATACTTATAGAGATGTGAAAAAAGTAAATGATTTTCTTTCGATTTCTCATTTACATCTCTCCTAAACAAATGATTTAACTAAATTCTAAACACAAAAAAAAGTTTTAAAACTATTTTTTAGTTTTCAAAATCATCGACTTGGTTTTTTGAAAACATAAAGAGGTAATATAATCGGTTTTATAGACTTAATTTTCAAAACCCAAAATAGTCGAGAGAAAAAGAAAAAGAAAAAGAAAATCACAATAATAATATAATTCATTGAGTCTTCTTTGTAAAAACATCCAGAATGCCATAAAAATTTAAAAAGAAAAACAAATACAACAAATAATGTATATTTTAACCTCATAGGTTGACAAAATTGTTCGAATGGAGTGTTTCATCCAGCCTCAGTACATTGCTTTAACATCTTCCAATTCAAAGCACCCGTGCACTACCAACCCTCGATCGTGAAACATCGATCGATCTCGTGCAGGTGAAACTCGTAGCTCGTAGCGTATGAAATCTTAGCTCTCTACCCTCTCCTCCATAACCTTTACTGAAGATGAACAACAAAAGGAAAAGACTATCAGCCATGAAAACATGATAAAATAATGAATAAGCAAAGATGTTGCAGAACCTTATATATATATATATATAATACCAAATCACAGCTACTGGAACATCTTGCTGTATGCTTTTCTTTCTTGATTACGTCTGTCAGAAATCTGAATCGAATAGAAAACAAACCCGTCAGTCGACGACACGTTTTACTCAACCCAAATAATTTATCTTGTTCACCTTTTTCCTCGCAGCAGCAAGCTCTTTCTTTATGCCAGCTGAAACTCGAAAAAGTAGTGAGCGATTAGCAAATTTCTACCCAGCATAGGAGTGAATAGGCAGCACGAGTTGATTAACAGGTGTAAAGTGAGATAAATGAATGACAAGCACAAAGCAGGGCTTTTTTATAATCATTCCAAGATAATCATATAAAAAACAACAGTGTACAAGCGACTAGCAAACCTCATGTCTAAAAAATGTAATGATCAACATTATTACATCCTGATTGCATAACTCTCTTGCAGTTCTTTACTCTTTTTTTTCTTTTTTTTTTTAGAACACGGGAGTAGCAATGTTTTAAAAGACACGAGGAGCAAGCCAAAAGAGCAGTAACTCAGCGGCATCTGTGTATACCCAAGGATCATGAGGACACGGGTTCGGATACCCAAGGATCTAGGCACCTCCGATGAATCTTCAAAAGCAGCCTCGACAAGGAGGGATTTAGATTCGTCTAAGCAGCACCGACGATTTCGTCTGAGACGGAGAAAAAAAAAAAGCAATTTTTTTGTTTCAAAGGACCAGGAAGAGTCAAAAAACGAGTGATTACTTTTGGGATGCGAAGCTTTTACGATAAGAAGCTTGCAAGGGAAGTTTCCGATTTTTTTTTTTTTTTTTTTAAATAATCAAAACGGCATTTGTTAAAAAAAAAGTGCACTATGCGCAAACTTTTTGCACTCGAGAGCCTCGCGAAAAGGCGCGTGAGGCCGAGGCGCGAGATTTATGTTACGGGCTTTGCCTTATCGAAGTGAAGCCCACACACTGCGCCTTGGGCTTTATTGGGCTTTTTTAAATAGTGGGGAGTAGCATTTTTTTGTTGATAAATTGAGAATTAGAGTTTCGTTCCACTACATACACAGGAACACCCACGTCAGTCTCAAGACTCATACCTAGGAGACAAGAGATTTTACAATTAAGCTCACTTATATATTACGAACCAGAGATTTTTAAGGAAGCATACCTTAGAGACCTCAAGCCTCACCAACAACGCCACCCCTTGGGGTCTGAACTTCTCGTTCTAACGAGAATATTTTTTTTAACACAAGATATGGATTACATACATCTCCGGGTTATTCGTGGTCATACATGTTTAAGGATTCAATGCATCCAATTGAAGATCCTTAGCTCCAATCTCAACTCACAGGGTTTCAGATATGTCATGTTTTCGACAACACCTCATAACTCAAAAGACCCGTGTGTGTCGATGCAACTTGCACGTTGGAGAACATGTCGATATTAAAGCCTGGCCATTTAAAATGACATTTCCAATTTCAGAATTCAGTGGGAGCAGAGAAGACCAATCTACTCCAGCGAGGTGTGAGGTGGTTCTAACTTCTAACTCAATCATTTTGTGCAAATCATTAAGTATATCAATCAAGAAACCTAAAATATATAACATAAAATACTTCGAAATATAAACCGCACTGCGTGGTAAAAAAATACTACCATCATTTGGCTCCAAATCCAATGCTTTTTTAAAACTTTCAACTGCAGAATCTATGTCGTTGAGAGCCATGTGTGCCTGGATATGAAATGAAGTATAATAATCAGTAAGCACCAGTATACAATGACGTAATGGGCAGAGCAGAAAACAGAGAGAGATGTAAGATTAGAAAATCAATAAGTCAGCCTTCTTTTCAGTTTAGTAAGTGTTCAAGCTAACCTAGACCAATCTCTTCAGGGAGTATTTGTTTTGCGGTATAACGAGTTATTAAAAATGAGCTTTTACAACTCTCTAAACAATAACACTCAAACGAGCTATTATAATCACTCATTTCCAATCACTTGTTTCTAACCAATCAAAATAATCATTCATTTCCAATAATTTATTTCTAACCACTCATTTTTAATCATTAATTTCTAACCACTCATTTCGAATCATTTATTTCTGACCTCGCAAAATAATCATTCATTTCTAGCCGCATTCAGACGAGCTATTGTCTACAATCACTCTACAAAAAGTATCATTCAAACAACCTATTAAGTACAACTCCTCTATAAATAATCACATCCAAACGAACTATTACTAAAACTTAAATCTCCCATCAGTCAATAAATTCTATTTATAATCATTCTACAATTCCACATCTAAACACCTTCTTAGAGAATCATTAGTTCATCTTATTATAACACGGTTGTTAGGAAACTCCTAGAAGTTTAATATATCCCACCTAGGTGATACGTCGCTGGGCTACCATGGAGTAAAAATTCATTCTCCAAAATTCCCAACCCTGATGGCTATCCCCAGTCCAATTCTTTTACATAAAGTTATTTTACAAAATAATTCATGTAAAGCATAAAAAATAAAAAATAAAACAAAAAAAAACAGAACCTTGTTAATCCTCCGAATTCGAAGATGTTAAATCAAATTAAAAAGAAAAGCAGGAAATAAACACACAAATTCCAAAGAAAATGAGAATCACAAATCCAGGAATGGGGGTTCCCATCCAATCATTTGGGCCATCAAATCATTTCCACAAGAAATACCAACCTGACCTTGGCGAAACAAAGCCTTCACATTGTTATCTCCCTCACGCATTGCAAAATCAGTGTCCAACAATGCTCCTTTCGGATCCCCCAACTTCAATTTACAAGCCTACATCACAAAACAGCCAATCATATTATTAATCTGACAAAAGTCAGGTTAAATCTAATGAATAGTCATAGGAAGTACAAAATATCACTAAGAGTGTGTTTGGAGAAGGGGAATGAGAATGATTATGGGAGGAAAGGAAAGAGAATTAGGGAGTGAATGAGAAATGGAATGTTATAGGGCGAATGTGATAAGATCTATCAATGGTCCTTCACTCAATTGTGAATCAATATCAAATGCTTGTTCTATTCATTATGGCCAATGGTACATTATATAGCCTATAGGTGATAACAAACTAACCACCTTACTTGTAACCCCCTAACCACGATTAACTAACTATAATAGCTCTAATCCTATCAATTACCCTCCCCTTTAAAAGGCACCTTGTCCTCAAGGTGGATATACAAAAAATTGAAAAAGTTACAACCCTAAAAACCTCTTATTTTTATTTATTTATTTTATTATTATTATTATTTTCAACTCATTAAACCCTAACCGTCAACTATCTTCTTTTTTTTTGCAATTTCTTCTTCCCAGACGCGACTCTCCTCCCCTTCAATCGCACACGTCTTCACAAACTTCTGACCCACCAGCTGCTGACGTCGCTCGTCGCTGCCGCCCGCCGCAAGCCGCTTGTCGCCGTTGAACAGGAACGTACCAATCGCTCCAAGGCTTACTCCACCCACGCGAACTCTTCGTTGAATCGCGCGATCCCCACGCTCTTCCGCGCGCACTTCGCGATCCCGCCCATATGTCGCTCACATGTCTGCGCCATGCAAGCCATCGCTTCGGTCCCCAGCGTCGCGCGTCTCGGCCAAACAGCGTCGCTCCTGCGTATCCCTTCCCGCGATCACGGTCGCGCCTCTCGCAACAACTCCCTCACCCACTGCACCGACCACAGCCGGTCGCAATTTCAGAAGGGGTGGACCTCGTGATTTCTTCGTCGTTTTTCTCGTATGATTCCCTTGTCTTCTTCCCCACGTCTTTTCACGATCTTTCCTAAGATTCTAGCATCCACTACTCCTATACCCGATGTGACTCCTCCGACGCTGACTTCTGCGTTCGTCCTTGCTACCCCGGTAGTCTCGAAACATGCGATCGTCGCGTTTCTTCGATTTGCTTTGTCGTTTGCGGTCACTACTGCAATCGTGGCTCCCAATGGTCGTGTTTTTTCAGGAACGATCTTCCCTCATTCTTGTTTTCTTGTCTTTTCTTTATGCTTTTCACATAATATTTATTTGGTTTTTCCTTGGATGGTTTTGAAGGGCACATTTCTCCTTTGTTTTCAGGGGAATTTTCAAAGCTGACGCTGCCAAAACCCGTTCACGTATCTTCTTCCTCTTCCTATTTTGAGCTTCTCTCTTTTTCGCGTTATTTTCATCCAAATCTTGTCTTAATTCTCTTAAATCCTAAGTGAAATCACGCCAGTATCTTGTGTATCCACATTCATTGTGATCCATGCTTTTTGTAAAAGAGTTTATGAGAAAAATATGTCGTACTTTTTCTCATTGAACTAGGGTGTATTTATACACAATTACAATCTTAACTAACCTCAATT